>BQNB010071890.1:6145-32610 GCA_026074375.1 Tanacetum coccineum
TCTTGTTCTCTAAACAATCTTTATCTCTTTAATTCGTCTTTATCCTCTAGACAGTAAAAAGTTTTTAAACAATTGTAATCTTTCCACCAGCAGCACTAATAAACATAAGCAGTAGTAACATTAGTACTAGCAGTACTAATATACACTAACAGTAGTAACTAGCAGTGATAACATTATACTACCAGTACTAACCACTTAGCATAATTTCCATTATGTACCTGAGCAGGAGTAACTTCTAAGAATCCATGAAGTCTTTTAAGACCCAACAACACGATTGCATTTAGCGTATGCAACAAGCCTTTAAACCCTTCGGTATCCCGAGTGGACGAGTTATAGTCTCGTAAGGGTTTCCAGCGAACACACCCTCAAAGTTCAAAAAACCTTTTATATATTTTAGTTTTAGTTTTTTATAGGTTTATTATTATTTACTATTACTACTACTATTATTATTAAACTTAACTTGATTTAAGATTCCTTGATGATACAATTTAAGTGGAAATGATCCATTTTTAAAGCTTGAGGGTATGGGATTCTTGGTATGTACTTACGGAATGGATATTCTTTTGTTTTGACCACTTAATAGTTCTTTTTTTATGTCTTAATTAGTCAGTGTTCTTATATTTTATTATTAACGATGATAGAAGGTGGTGGATCTTTTTTAGTTTTTGAAGAATCATCGGACTTTCCACCCCCGGTGAATACGACATTCACATGCTCGGTGTGAGCTTGAGGAGGAGGTGGTGGTTTAGTCCTATCGGTTTGTTCTGAAGATACGTTTTGAGACTTCTCCCACTCATTTATTTTTCTTTCCATGTTTTTAATTTTTGTTCGAAATTTTTTTTCATTTTGCTTCATCTTTAAAATTATATCGTTAACATTGTTTTTGAAAAACATATTTGTAACTCTTTGACCATCCAAGAATTTTGTGATTGATTTTTCAAGATCTGTTTTAGATTGAGGTTCTTGGTTGATGGTTTTAGACTTTTTGTTGGGTAAAACCCCGGTGGTTTTGTCATTGTCTATGTTAAAAAGTTTAGAATGAACAGTTCTCATTCTACGGATACAGCTTTTGAAATCTTCGAGATCATTTTTCACATCATTGTTTAATTCTGTGAGCGATTTTTCATAATCATATTTTGATTGGGGTTGTTCAAAATGAGATTCGAGAGAACACGAATCATGAGAATCTCGGTTATGATAACCTCCAGATTGGATGTAATTTACTTCATGACGTTCACACATCGGCGTATCATCATTCATTGGTTTTTAGAAGCGTGATTATCTCCGTGGTTGTTATAATTATTACGCATCTCATACATCTCTTCTTTTAAGCTCTGGAAATGAGAATCCATTTTTATAGTTAGTGCTTCCAATTATTCCATTAATTGAGAATTATCATTATTACTATTACCTCTATCGGTGAAAGAAACAGCTTTTTGATGATGTTCGTTTTTAGATTTAATGGACCAATCAAGTTTGAAAAGGACTTTGTCCTCAAGAAATTGAAAAGCTTGATTTGGACTTTTGTAGAGGAAGATTCCTCTGGCTGTTCCGTTCAGGATTCCTTGAGTGGTTTCGTCTAGACCGTGATAGAATATCTGAATAATAGCTCCTTTGTTCAGACCGTGCCCATGACATTTTCGAAGCATGTTCTTCAGTCGTAACTAAGCGTTGGTTAGACTTTCACATTCATTTTGAGAAAAAATTTTGATTTCGAGTAAAAGACGGTTAAATAACGAAGGTGGAAAGAATCTATTTATAAAAGTTCTTCTCATTTGTTCTCATGATGTTATAGACTCTTCATTAAGTTCGTTAAACTAGGTTTTAGCTTTATCGCATAAGGATAAGGGAAATATTAAAAGCTTGACAGCTTCACCTTGAGTTTCACCATATTTGAACATGTCACAGATTGCGAGAAATTCATGAATGTGGTCATGCGGATCGGCTCATGGATAACCATCGAATTTATTTTCGCAAATCATTTTCAAGTGAGTACTGTTGATAACAAAATTGTCATCAACATCGGGTCGAACAATGCCAGAATTAGGAGTTGGTGCTACAGTCTTAGCACTTTCCCACATAGGTTGATCATCAGGATCGAGAATCTTTTGTTTGGTTTCGACATCCTCTTCAGGTATATTAATGATGACAAATTCATTAACGATATGATGTTGGGTTGAAGATGTGAGTGATTTGATCTCGACGAATTCTTTTTGGATAGTTTTAATCTTATAAGACCTTGTTATTAAATTTTTATTTAATTTATATATCAGATTTACTAGTTGTTTTCCGAAGGATAGTGTATTTATACATACGTTAAGTATTTTGCAAAAAGACATTTTTAATTTTTTTTATATTTTTATATTTTAGATATATTTTAGTATATATAGAAAATAAGGATAAATAGATAAAAAGTTTATTGTTTTTTTTCCAGTTAGATAAGTACGACGTACTTTATGAAAAGTACGGCGGTTTTACTGGGTTTGAATAGAGTGCAGCATACTTTAGGAAAAGAGCGCCGGCTTTTGTGGAAATTTTATGTTTTTTCTTTCGTTTGTTAAAAAACTGAAACAATTGATAGGGAGTGCGGCAGTTTTAAGGTTAAAACCGGCGTACTACGGGTTTACAATGTAAAACGTTCAAATGAAACAACGGAAGTACGACACACACAAAAATGTGCGTCGTATTTACAGCAGCAGAAGACAGATTTTTAGAAATTAAACACGTTAAAGCAACAAATAGTACCAAAAAAAAGCAACAAACTGATAACAACTTAAAACAATTCCCCGGCAGCGGCGCCAAAAACTTGATGTGTGTTTTTACAAGCTTTAAATTTATAATACTAGAAATGGAAATTTTGTGTTTTTCTTTTTTTTGGTTTTGTTTTAGGTTATTACCACGAACGAAATAAACAAAGATAAATAAAACAGAGTTAACAGAAATTATATCAACTTACGAAAAACAATCAAAACAACTAAAGCATATAATCAAAATGATTTGAAAAATAAGGTTTTGGTTTTGGTTTTGATTTTGAAACAAATTCTGCTGGTGGAAAATCTGCAGAAAGTGCGGCGTACTTTGTAACACCCCCATTTTTACAATATAGCAGCGGAAGCTAATCTGGGGTATTACTTCATGGATCACAAAAAATCATACTCATAGAAAAGACCCTAAAAGAACGTTTATTCAAAAGATATGTTATCATTTTTTCAAATAGAGTTTTACAAAGGCAGGTCCAAAATCTAGAAACATACAATGTGAATGATAACAAGTTTTAGCCATCTTCATGTCCATGCCACTCCGTGCTGTATATTGCTCAATAACCTGAGATAAACATGCTAAAAAGTCAACACAAAGGTTGAGTGAAATTCATAGGTTTGATAAACAGTTTGAATACAAGTCATAGTGTAATAATTGTACAATAAACACCAATTTTATGAAAAATGGTATTGTTATGATCTTGGGTCACGTTATTATATACCCGTTATTTGTAATAATTGCAACGAATGCAATTATCATAGTAACCGTGTATTACTGCGTTATTGTCTTGTTTGGTCTGTTTGGTCTTGTCTTGTATAGTATAGTCTGGTCTAAGCTCATGGCACACAAACTGACTAGTGTATATATATACCCAAAATGATGTGATATATATATAGAGATAATGGCCCTCGGTGTAGGTAATTGCCATATACCTATGAAATTCAAATATAGTGTGTTTGGTTACCTATCCGGCTAACACAAAACAGGATTAGTTCAATCGGTAGATCTTATCCCAATATTTGCGTTTCACCCGTAAGTGTTTAATAGGTCCATGATAATGGGGACTTTTGGCATAATGTAAAAATTAGACAGTAGCGTTATAGTGTATAAGATTAGCATTATACTTGTAAAAAAAACACTTGTATTCCTGGTTTAAGCATGTATAAGTCTTTGAAAAGTAATCACATTGTTATAAGATAAACGAGTATGTAAAAGAGTTTGTAACAAGCATGTATCCCCCTCGCGGGTTTATAAAACATGTAAATTAAGTAAAGGCGAGGTTATGAACTTCACCTGGTAGGTAGATGTAATAAATATTCTGAAATGAAAGCTGACGACCTTATCACAATCTTAACCAGGGAATGTTGATATAGTAAAATGATAGTAAATAGCCACGTCACACAACCTGAGTAGAATATGTCAAGTCTTAGGAAGATTGTACTTTAGAACTTTGGTTTAAGAGTTATGAGTTTGATTGAAGAGTTTGGAATTATTGTATCACCGTTAGCCATTCTATAAACGTTTGAGGAGCGAGGGCACTTTAAATCGTAAACCCAACCACTCAGTCAGAACGTAATATCGAGATGGAACATCTTAATATGAAGCTCCCTAGTATTGTGGTACAATATAGCTTCCGGATGATCGGTTTTAAGCGTTTTATTCAATATCTAGAAATGTTAAGCACGAGAAGCGTTAATTAAAGTTATGTCATATAATGTTTTGGATATGATTTTATACTTTTTCAAAATGTTACATTTTAGACCCTAGGGTTTGGAAAATTGCAAATAAGCCTTGGATGTTTGCATTTTTACGAACCTGTTTTTTTTGGTTCCCCTTTTCACCTTTGAAAGATATACCATGTTAAACATTGGACTTTGAAATGTGACATAAATGACCCCTGGAGTTAGTAACTTGATTAAAATGAACTCTTTAGTCCTTTTTGTTATAAGTTTCCGAATAGTTACGATCATGTATACCACTTGCATGGATTATTATTACAAAATTGTCCAAATTTGCCATGCAGGCCTTAGTTTAACATTTCATTAGACATTTATAAGTTATAATAAAATAAAATATAAAAGTTTGTAACGCAACACTATGTGTTAAAATAATCGATTCGTTAAGCTAGAACAGTAATATGGGTCAATTAGGGTTTCAAAACGTATGGCGGGGTTTTTTTAAGTTTAAATTCCTTCATTAATCAATAAGTGGTTATTTTACTTATTTAAGGCATGCTAGGACTAGTTTATAACAAATACGTAATCCATTATAAACATTAGTTTTTAGTAAAACAGCGAAATTAGGGTGTCGGGTTTGAAGTTTTACGGTTTCTAGATCAAAATGGAAAATGAGCTATGAATTGGGTTATGAAAACTTTAACATAGGAGTTTATTTAGGATCATATGAACATTATAAGGGTTGTGTAGCAAGGTATGAAGTCGAATTAGACCTGGGGTTTGAGCTACAATGATCTAAAAGGTGGGAAATGGGTTCATTATGGGTAGTATTTCCACTTGTACGCCTTGTATCTTCACTCCAAGGCTTCAATTCTTTAGGGATTTGCTTCTTGAACTTCTTTAATAATCCTAGGATCATATGGGAGAAAAGGATTGCTGCCTTATGGGTTTGAGAAAGAAGAGATGTGGTGCAAATTGGAATGAAGAAGTTAGGGCCCTATTTATAGTGTTAGCAACCCTTAGAGGCCAAGGAACTTTGGTAACCAGTTATGACACATGGGGGAGATATGGAGAGTCTAGGGGCTAATTAAGGAAGGCTACGGTGCAAGGTGGAAGCTTATGAAGGTTGTTTTGGGATGAATATTGGTGGCCGGGTGAAGTTGGGCTAACAAGGCCATCATGTGGCTTCATTTGAGACCAAGAAATGGTCATAGCAGGTGGGTAAGCTGCTTGAGGGATTCTAGAAGAGGTTCACATAAGAATTTTGCACTTGGAATGGTTTAAAATGGGTCAAAATTGATGGTGAAGGGGTTTGGGCTGTTTTGGGGTTCGACTAGGGTTTCACAAGTTTTCAAGCTTTTATTTCATGTGTACTTGATTAAGGATAGTTAATATATGTAGCCAAGGTCTGATATAGGAAGGATTAAATAACGATTAGCCAATTGGTTTGGGTTAAAAAGGATTATAATTGAAGAATGAGGGTCAGGGTTTGATTAGGGCACGTTTAGGGTTTTCTTGACTTTCTTGGTTTATATTTTGCATACTCTTGATTAGGAATGATGGAATACAGATCCTAGAGCTTAAATAAAGTATTATCAATGAAGTTTGATCATTGGTTTTAGTTAAAATGGGTTGAAATTGAAAGAATAAGCCGTAGCTTGGAATTAGGGTTCATATAAGGCTTTTAGGGTTTTCTAGCTTTGTAATTCTCGTACATTGTTGAAGCAAGGATGGTTAATGATGGATTAAAAGGTTTTGTAAATCATTTTATGGGTTTACAATGACTCTTGGTTGCTTACTTGAGAATGAGATGGTCTGAAAATGAGTAAACGGGTCAAAATCACAATTAGGGTACAATTAGGGTTTCCTGGATTTATTTCTTGTGTAATTGAAGTAGAATGATGAAATGATGATGGAATGATGTTTGAAAATGATTGATAATGTTATAAATTAAGTTATTAAAACTTATTTGAGAGTTGGTTTAGGTTTATAATGGATAAAAATGAAGAAACATGTCATGGTTTAGAATCTAGCTTTGTTTTAGGGTTTAGGGTTTTGAGTTGTAAAATATGTGTGTGAAGGCTTATGAATAGAATAATTAGGTTTTACACATTGTAGAATGAGTATAGTAGCTTGTACATAAGTGGTGATGAAGAAATTGGAGGTAAAACGGCTATTTTAGAGATCATGCTTAATGACTTGTATATTGAGCTTTTAAGGACTTGTACCTTTCTTTGGATAGAATGTATATTCATATGAGATGTTATGATATTTTTACATATGATTTAGTAGCTTGTACATTCACTTTAGATATTAATCTTTCTTGGAATTAGGGTTTAGATGTATATGATAACGGTTTAAAGCCCGTTTTGATATAACGTTACGACATGGTACATTTATAGGATAATTACTTTGGTAAATGATGATAGGATGATTTGAATTGACATGTTTGATGTTTGCTTGACATATATGAAGATTAGGATTGCCTTAGATAGGTAGCGGTGAGTTGTTACTTTAGTTAGACATACTAAGATTATAAGTAATGTACTATAGCGAAAAAATTTCTGTTCAATTGTGTTCATAGTAAAATAGGTTTTGTATTTGTATGAATTCTTGGGTTGTTATTGTTCACACCCCATTATGAAAATCTGTCCCGTGATTTCATTGAAAGTTATAGTGAAATTAGATGTAGGTACTGGGATGAATTTGATTTTATGTTAGGTTAATCAAAGGTCACAAGTCACTGTGTGATGCATTTATATATTTATGTTGCGCAACCATTAATTATAATTACCTCTTTTACACGTCTACTTATTTTTAAGACCATCTCCTTTATGTGGCCAGCTAATAGAATTTCTCCAGATCTTGATAAAACCTGGGTGGATGGGATACTTTGATTTACGGAACCTGTGGGTTATGGGCCTACCACGCTTTGCTGCGTACTCTTCTAAAACCGTAAAGAAATGTTATCATTAACTTTGTAAAAAAAAAGTCAACATGAATCAAGAAATGCTGATCACAAGTCTTTGTGTAAAAAATTTCATACCTAGTGGTATTGAAATCATTTGACGTTGTATAGATTCTTGTGTGTTTCCTTGTTATTATGTTGCAGAATATAACAGAAAAATTTTAGAATACGAAGATCATGGAATGAGTGATGTCAAAGAATGATTATGAATTTGTAAGAGAGTTTCTAATCACGTGAGATATAGATTTTGAAATGAATAAATGATGAAGGTAATAATGATAATGAAGGTAATAATGATAATGATTAAGGAATTGTTTGTACAAACGAATTGAAGAATACTTGTTTGTAGTTTTGTTAATATACTTAAGCTAATTATTATAATTTATCACCTTACAAAAAGAAGCGTTCAAATTCTTGTAACTTGAGATCTATAAATCATAGTTTCGAAGATTTATAATTTCATTTATTCAAATGATGAAGTGAACTAATTTATTTCAATAAGATGAGCATAAATGTCTTACCTAAGTCCATAAACTCGGATATGGGTAATTGTTGAAAATGATATGATCATGTATGTTAGATAATTATTGAGATGTTGATGTATTGACGCCCATTATAATCAGAGGATGGTAATTTTGTTTCAAAGGTATGAGGAGGAGTATACAGAGTTTGAAATAATAGAATCGATGAATTGACATATAATGTCGAGTTTTGATATCATCAGATACAAGTGTAAGGAAATCATCACTTGATTATTTCTTGGATTAACTTACATCCGAACTTATACATATTGAAAAAGAGTTGTTACTTATGCTAAGTATCTGTTGTAGGATAAAAGTAACAGATGCTGGGATTGTGAATAGGGTTTCTAGATTGAGAGATTTGCATGAGAGTTGAATATCCTCGAGAGTTGTTTTTAGGGTAGAAATCCTAAAGTGAACAAAATTAAGCTCATCCCTAAGTATGTTTTCCTGTGGCCCTGTTGTTTGCTTTTGAGCACCGATTCGCATAATGTCCATTCTTTCCACAAGCATTACAAGTTACGGATACTGTTTGAGATTAGTTCTAGTGGTTGTTTTTTTTGTTTATGCTAGTTCTTGGTAGATGCTATCTTGTTTGCATGCAACTCCGACACTGACAGTACAAGGACCTATGTGATGTAGGGTGCATCTTTCACACAAAGGACGATTTCCAGTATACCCATTGGTGGCAGTATAAGTCCTGAAGGTTTCTTGCTTCCTATTCTGCTGCTGGTGGTGATCATTGTTACGGTTGTTATTGTTATAGTTATTCTGATAGTTGTTGTTGATGATGTTTCCCTTATCCTCAAGCTTTCGTTTACGATCATTAGCTTCTTGCACAGAATCATGCTTTATTATCTGATCCATTAACCTCTGGGCTATGTTGATGGCTTCCTCCAAAGTTTGAGGCTTCGAGGTAGTAACGTTTCCTTCAATACTTCTAGGTAATCCATTGATGAAGACTTCCATAAGTTTCTCGGCGTTTGGTACCTTGTTTGGGCATAAGATGGCTAATTCTTGAAATCTCCTAATGTAAGTGCTTACAGTTCATTTCCTTTATAACCAAGTTGTTAACAATTCGTCCTTCCATTTTCTTGACTTAAGTTCCGAGGGCAATATTTTCGGTTCAAGAGTCTTGATCATTCGGTGCAAGTGTTTGATTGGCTGGATCTATTCCAATAGGTTAAGCGAATGAATTCCATCAAGACAGAGCATCATCGGTAAGAGTACCAGTAGCAAATGTTACTATGTCTTCCTCTGCACACTTGCTACGAGAAAATACTGATTCGGTACATTCAAACCAGCGGATGAGGTCAATAGCTCCTTTCGTACCATTGAAGTAGAAAGGTTGACACTATCGAACTCTTTATAGTTTCTCTTTTTGCTACAGGAGTTCCAGTAGGTCCGGTGTTCCTATTGGGATTACTAGCACTTGCCATTGATGCAACTTGTGCTTTCAGAGCTGAGGAAATGCCATTATTAATTAGTTGCTGGATGGCAGCTAAAGTTATGGCCGGTGTTTCAGATGTTGACGTCCTTTTGGGAGGCATTCTATCAACACAAGATAACGCGTAGTAAGTAGTAAGAATGACATCACAAGTTTTAGAAGGTAATACTTAAAAGAAAATGTTGAATGCTTAAAATGCTTAAAGAGAACTGCTTTATTTTGGTATTTTAAAAATAGCACTTAGGGGTTTGGTATGATTTCATGAAGACGAAGATAATCATGCAATTGTGGAAATTTGATGAAAGACCGATGAGTTGGAAACAATAAGATACGAAGGGATTTGCCTTTATAAATAACTTGCCTTCTTACTGTACATAGTCAAGATTTGACAAGCGTTTTTATTTATACCACACATCCCATGGCTAGGATAAAGCTATAACTATTCTAAGAGTTTGTTGATTCTAAGCCGGTGGATGACATCCTAAAGATCTTCCTGATTTGTTTGGTGACGATCTTGGATTTTCTCAATGATTTGTTCAAGATCAGAAATTCTGTAGTAAGCAAAGGCAATCTTATCCTTTTGCCCTAACCGCTTCTTTTGAAGTTTGATAATCTGAGTATGGATTCTCTTAAGTTCAGTTTTCAGTTCGTTACCATCTCTTCGTATGATTAGTACGTCCTTTTTCCATTTTCTTAATGCGGTGAAGAAAGAGTTTATCTAAGTAATTCAAAATATCTTCGACTTGTTTCTCATGATGTTTCAGATACATCTTATCTGAACATTTTCCTATTTCAAATATCTAAGGTGGGGTAGGAGAATAAACTGAGGAAGATGGTGATACCAAATCACATGTTTGATTCCGAGATGAATTAGATAACGTAGTTGAGGAAGAAGATGGGGAACATATTCATTTCTTAGGTGGTAATAGTTTTTCAGGAACAAAGAAATATCAAGGATCAAATAGTAGTGATGGTGGTAATACCAGAGATGGAGTCAAAATAGCTGGTGGAGTAATAGGATCTAGTGATGAAATAGGTAATTCCTTAGCATAAAATGCTTGTACGTCCTTCAAACAAGGATTATTGTAGAAAGATGAGAATACTGGTGGGATTATATTATCTGTAGAGTTTTTCGAAGAGTTAAAAGATCTGCTTCCCGCTGAAGCTGAGAAATAATCCGATGAGACCGAAATATAGTTAAGAATATTCATAGAGGAAAAAGTATCCTCAATATCAGAAGTAGAGTAGTTGGGAGAAGGCATCGTTCTATTAACAACCTAGTTGTAAATAACGTAAGTTATTTATAGTATAATAGTTATGTATCTTCACATACTGATCCGGAATATAGTGCCACGGAGGACTTTGATGGCTGAAAAAGAAATGTGGTTATAGTTAAGGTTTTGACCTTGTTCTCTATAACCATGGCGCTGTATATCTGTAACTCCCATTTTTTAAATATTAGCAGCGGAAGCTAATCTGGGGTATTACTTCATGGATACAACAATCATAATCATAGAAAACGACCCAAAAGAGACGTTTATTCAAAAGATATGTTATCATTCATTTCAAATCAGAGTTTTACAAAGGCAGGTCCCAAAATCTAGTTACATACAATGTGAATGATAACAAGTTTTAGCCATCTTCATGTCCATGCCACTCCGTGCCGTATATTGCTCAATAACCTGAGATAAACATGCTAAAAAGTCAACACAAAGGTTGAGTGAAATTCATAGGTTTGATAAACAGTTTGAATACAAGTCATAGTGTAATAATTTGGACAAACACCATATTATTATGAAAATGTTATTGTTATGATCTTGGGTCACGTTATTATATACCCGTTATTTGTAATAATTGCAACGAATGCAATTATCGTAATATTAGTATATTACTACATTATTGTCTTGTTTGGTCTGTTTGGTCATGTCTTGTATAGTATAGTCTGGTCTAATGACACACAAACTGACTAGTGTATATATTTGCCAAAATGATTGTGATATTTATATAGAGTAATGGCCTTCTGTTGTAGGTATTCGCAATATACCTTTGAAATTCTAATATAGTGCTGTTGGTACCTATCGGCTAACACAAACAGGATTAGTCCAATCCCGTTAGATCTATCCATCAAATATTTGGTTCCCCCGTAAGTGTTTAATGGTCATGATAATGAGGGCTTCTTTTGGCATAATGTATACTTGACAGTCGCATGTATAGTGTATCAGGATAGCATATAACTTGTAAAAACACTTGTATTCCTGGTTTAAGCATGTATAAGTCTTTGAAAAGTAATCACATTGTTATAAAATAAACGAGTATGTAAAAGAGTTGTAAACAAGCATGTATCCCCTCGCGGGTTTATATAACATGTAATGGAGTAAAGGCGAGGTTATGAACATCACCTGGTAGGAGATTGTAATAAATATTTTGAATGAATAGGCTGTCCGACCTTATCACATCTTAATCGGGGAATGTCTGATTAGTAAAATGATAGTAACTCCATAAGCCACGTCACACAATGAGTAGAATATGTCAAGTCTTAGGTGGATTGTACCTTTAGAACTTTGGTTTAAGAGTTATGAGTTTGATTGAGAGTTTGGAATTATTGTATCACCGTTCGGGCATCATTGTTAGAAGGAATCTATAAAAGTGTTGAGGAGCGAGGGTACTTGTAAATCGTAAACCCAACAACTCAGTCAGGAACATAATCCCGAGATTGGAACATCTTAATATGAAGCTCCCTAGTATTGTGGTACAATATAGCTTCCGGATGATCGGTTTTAAGCGTTTTATTTAATATCTAGAAATGTTAAGCACGAGAAGCGTTAATTAAAGTTATTTCATATAATGTTTTGGATATGATTTTATTTATTTTTCTAATGTTACATTTAGACATGGGTGGGGTTTGGAAAATTGAAAAATAAGCCATTGGAGTTTGCATTTTTACGACTTTGGTCCTTCAACTTTGAAAGATATACCAAGTAAACCTTGGACTTTGAAAAGTGACATAAATGACCCCTAGAGTTATAACTTTGATAAAATGACACTTTCGGTCCTGTTAGTTATAAGTTTCCGAAAGTTACGATATATACCCGCCTCTGCCTGGATCTATAGTTATAAAACAATGACCAATTGCCATGAAGGCTTAGTTTAACATTTCAATGCATTTATAAGTTATAATAAACTAAAATATGAAGTTTTAACGCAACACAAGTTTAAAATAATGATTCGTTAAGCTAGGAAGTAAAATGGGTCAAATTAGGGTTTCAAAACGTAAACGCGCGGGTTTTAAGTTCAAATTCCTTCATTAATCAATAAAGTGGTTATTTTAACATTATTTAAGCATGCTAGGATAGATTATAACAATACTTAACCATTATAACATTTAGTTTTAAGAAAAACGCGAAATTAGGGTTTCGGGTGTACGGTTTTGGATCAAAATGGAAAATGAGCATGAATTGGGTTATGAAACTTTAACAAGAGTTTATTTAGGATCATATGAACATTATAAGGGTGTAGTAGCAGGTATGAAGTTGATAGAACCTGGGTTTGAGCTTCAATGATCAAAAATGGTGGAAATGGGTCGTTTCGGGTAGTATTTCCACTTGTACGCCTTGTATCTTCACTCCAAGGCTTCAATTCTTCAGGGATTCGCTTCTTGAACTTCTTTAATGATCCTAGGATCATATGGGAGCAAAGGATTGCTGCCTTATGGGTTTGAGAAAGAAGAGATGTGGTGCAAATTGGAATGAAGGAGTTAGGGCCCTATTTATAGTGTTAGCAACCCTTAGAGGCCAAGGAACTTTGGTAACCAGGTTATGACACATGGGGGGTGATATGGAGAGTCTAGGGGCTGAGTAAGGAAGGCTATGGTGCAAGGTGGAAGCTTATGAAGGTTGTTTTGGGTGTAGTGGTGGCCGCGGCTGAAGTAGGCCAACAAGGCCATCATGTGGCTTCATTTGAGACCAAGAAATGGTCATAGCAGGTGGGTAAGCTTCTTGAGGGATTCTAGAAGAGGTTCACATAAGAATTTTGCACTTGGAATGGTTTAAAATGGGTCAAAATTGATGGTGAAGGGGTTCGGGCTGTTTTGGGGTTCGACTAGGGTTTCACAAGTTTTCAAGCTTTTATTTCGTGTGTACTTGATTAAGGATAGTTAATATATGTAGCCAAGGTCTGATATAGGAAGGATTAACAAAGATTAGCAATTGGTTTGGGTTAAAACGGATTAGAATTGAAGAAATGAGGTCACGGGTTTGATTAGGGCACGTTTAGGGTTTTCTTGACTTTCTTGGTTTATATTTTGCATACTCTTGATTAGGAATGATGGAATACAGATCCTAGAGCTTAAATAAAGTATTATCAATGAAGTTTGATCATTGGTTTTAGTTAAAATGGGTTGAAATTGAAAGAATAAGCCGTATCTGGAAATTAGGCTTCATATAAGGCTTTAGGGTTTTCTATGCTTTGTTATTCTCGTACATTGTTAGACGCAAGGATGGTAATGATGGATAAATTTTTTTAAACTCATTTTATGGTTTTACAATGACTCTTGGTTGTTTATTGAGAAAGAGATGGTCTGGAAATTGAGGTAAACGGACTGTCAAAATCACAATTAGGGTACAATTAGGGTTTCCTGGATTTATTTCTTTTGTAATTGAAGTAGAATGATGAAATAATGATGGAATGATGATTGAAAATGATTGATTGTATAAATTAAGTTATTAAAAACTTATTTAAGAGTTGGTTTAGGTTTAAAATGGATAAAATGAAGAAACGTCATCATGGTTTTGAAATCTAGCTTGGTTTAGGGCCAACCCTTTTTCTTACTTATTTTTTTGTTAGGAATGGTTTTTTTTTTTTTTTTTTTTTTTTAACTTGTAGGGTTTTGAATTAGGTTTGAGTTGTAAAAATATGTGTGTGAAGGCTTGTGGAAGAGAATAATTAGGGTTTAACATTGTGTTATAGAATGGTTTAATAGCTTGTACCATAAGTGGTGATGAAGAAATTTGGAGAGGTTTTAAATACAGGCTATTTAGAGATCATGCTTAATGACTTGTATATTAAGCTTTTAAGGACTTGTACCTTTCTTTGGATAGAATGTATATTCATATGAGATGTTATATTACTTGTACATATGCTTTAGTAGCTTGTACATTCACTTTAGATATTAATCTTTCTATGAATTAGGGTTTTGAGGTATATGATAACGATTTAAGCCCTGTTAGATATAACTTTGCGAATGGTACATTATAGGAATAATGTACCTTGTAATGATGATAGGATGATATTGACTTGACATGTTATGATGTTTGCTTGACATATATGAAGATAGGATTGCCCAAGATAGGTTGCGTGAGCTTGTCTACTTTAGTTATGACATACTAAGATATATAAGTAATGTAATAAAGCGAAAAATTTCCCGTACAATTGTGATCATAGTAAAATAGGTTTTGTATTTGATGAAAATCCTTGGATTGTTATATACTTGGTTAAAGTGCGGCGTACTTTTTTTGATTACAGGAAAACCGGCGCACAAATATAATGTGCGACGTACTTCCTAAAGAAAAAACGATTTTTGGTTCAGTTTGCCAGAAAATTGTACGGCGAGTTTGCAAATTTTATATGACAAACAGTAAATAAATTTACGAGGAACAAAATGGCACCAAAAACAAGGAAAAAACTGATTACAACTTAAACAATTCCCCGGCGACGGCGCCAAAAACTTGTTGTGTGTTTTTTACAAGTTGTAAATTTATTATAACTAGAGATACCGATTATGAATAAAAACACAACACGGGCAAGTATACCCTTCGGTGTATAGTATAGCTTAGGTAAGCCGAGGTCGTCCCAAGAGAATTGAAGTTTTCACAGTTTGTAATTAAGGTGCTAAGGCTAAAATGATTGTCACGGATCAAATTAATCAAATCGTGCATATATCGAATATTGTAAAGAAAGCAATTAAGAGATGATTCAATAAAGGAATTAAAGTATGTTTTTTTAGGAAATGATCACTAAGACAGTGAAGTGTTTAGGATAGTGTTTACGAGTTCAGAAAATAAACATTTTACAAGTTACAAATCCTTTCGGCCTTTAAGTGTAACTAGTGATTATATCGATTAATAACAACGAATCCTTTCGACCTTTATAAGTTATTATAACCAATATATTCGATGATATGATAGAACACATATATAAAGGAACCCTTTCCTCCTATATTCTTGTATAAAATATGTTTTACCAATTCAATAAACACATATCCAAACGCTTCATATCTAAGATCACATATTGCCCAAACAAACACAAGATGACTACTCCATGATCAAAGAAGTAACAAAACACATAACATTCATCATGAATTCAGTAAAGATCATATTCAAATGATAAACAAGATTTATACCAACTTCAAGAGCAAATGTTTGATGATTTCACAAGTTTTCCCAACGAAAACTTTATTATATTAAAGGTAAACCCGAAAACTATGAACAATTTTGTCACAATGGCTTATAGCTTCGAATTACACTTCACTACTACTTCCTTGGATGGATTAAAACCTAGGAATATTGATGAACTACAAGCAAGTTCAACCAAATTCCCCAAGAACTTCTCCTAACTATAATTCTACTTTTCACTAAGATTGTAAGTGTTTGTGTGTGAGATATGAAGTTCCCTGGCACCAAAGGGGGGTATTTATAGGCTTAGTAATACTTGGGGACCAATTGGGGGTGAATGTAGTTGAATTTGAGGCTAAATTAACGTATTTAATGCATCAGACTGAAAGTGCGGTGCACGTTTATATTTTTGCGCCATACTCGATATCTTATAAAAAGTACGCAACATATTTTGAGAAGTACGGCGTACTTGGTGCATTTTCAGCTTTTGGTCTAATAATTAAAGTTGTAGATAATTCTTTCTAAGCTTTAATTCTTCGTGTATTCTTCTATTTTCTTCCACGACACGTACCATGAACCTATAATAGCAAATATACTCGATTAAGTACCGAAAGTTCTTATTATTAACCAAAATAGATATATAAAAGCACTGATAACGCATATAAAATATGTATAATTTGAGCGTTATCAGATGGCAACGGGTCAAGTTTGGGGCGGGTTCGAAGCTAGTTTTACTGTACCCATACACGCACCCGTTCACACTTGTACCCGCCCCATTATCCGCTGGGTACCCAGTTAATATATCCATCGGTTTTTCGGGTTTCCCCGCGGGTATCGGGTATCCCTAATTGAATATTCTATGGACAAAATCGCGAGTATCAAGATTAAGTCACACTAAAACCCACCGACAAAATAAAGCAAAACACCCTAATATATTCAAATTTTATAAGGTTAGAAAACAAATACCGTATCAAACGATTTAACGCTTTCGAATAATGCATATATAACTCCAAATGTGTTAGATAATAAAGATACTTATATAAAAAATACAATGGAAGAAATTATATATAATATAAATGTACTCTAATTAATCATAATAGCAATAAAGCGGGTACAAATTCGGGTAAACGGGTATGGGTACGAGTACGGGTAATCGGGGCGGGTATTACTAGAACCCGTCACCAACCCCGTACCCGACTAAATTTTTTTATCAATACCCAAACCCGCATCCAAACCCGCCAACCCGCCCCCGAACCCGACCCAACCGGTTATGGCTGGTGTTTTGGATGTTGACGTCCTTTTAGGAGGCATTTCTATAAACATAGAGACATGATAGTAAGAATGACATCACAAGTTTAGAAAGGTAATATTTAAAAGAAAATGTGATGCTTAAAATGCTTAAAGGAATTGCTTATTTTTGAAATTTTTCAAGCACTTAGGGGTTTGGGTTTGTTCATGAAGACAGAGATAATGATGCAATTTATGGAAATGATGATGAAGGAGCGATAAGTTGGAAACAATAAGATACGAAACGGGATTGCATTTATAAATAACTTGCCTTCTTACTGTACAAGTCCGATTGATACAAGCGTTTTTTATTTATACCATACATCCCATGGCTAGGTTAAAGTATTAAACTATTCTCATGAGTTGTTGATTCTGAGCTGGTAGATGACATCCTTAAAGATCCTCCTGATCTGTTTGGTGATGAGCTTGGATTTTCTCAATGATTTGTTCAAGATTGGAAATTCTATAGTAAGCAAAGGCAATCTTATCCTTTTGCCCTAACTGCTTCTTTTGAAGTTTGATAATCTGAGTACGGATTTTCTTGAGTTCGGTCTTTAGTTCGTCACTATTTCTTCGTATGATCATTCTATCAATACGTCATTCCTCCATTTTCTCGATGTGGTAAAGATAGAGTTCATGTAAGTAATTTAAAATATCTTCGATTTGTCCCTCATGATGTTTCAGATACATCTTAATTGGACATTTTCCTATTTTAAATATCTGAGGTGGGGTAGGAGTATAAACTGAGGAAGATGGTGATACCAAATCACAGGTTTGATTTCGGGATGAATTAGATAACGTAGTTGAGGAAGAAGATGGGGAATGGATTCGCTTCTTAGGTGGTAATAGTTCTTCAGGAATAAAGAAATATCGAGGATTAAATAGTAGTGATGGTGGTAATATCGGAGATAGAGTCAAAATAGCTGGGGAGAGAGTGAAAAATTTATAAAAGTTATAAGTGTGAGTGTGGGGTTATATTTATAGAATTAAAATTTGGCAATTTTAGTCCCTCTATTCTCAAGTCCTTTTAAAACTAATACAAAGCACTTATTTTCTTAGTAAAATCGGCCATACACTCGGGTCACACCACGTTAGTAAATATTTTAAATTCGTCCCACTAATTTTTCTTTAAAACGTTTAGTAAAACGTTAAACCTCATAAAACACAACCTTTAAACACGATTTTTACAAAAACTTGGGAAAATGTTGTAAAATATAAAAATAACATATTCACGCTCTCGGAGCAACAATATAAATTTTTCAAACTTTCTAGACTCTAAAAATAAATAGAAACTCATTCACGGCATGAAATTACCCTAAAATGGAAATTCTCATCAAACCTTATATATTATAAACGACTATAACTATCTACATAGCAAGAATAATTATTGTAGTTTCGGATAAACGTTGATCTGAAACTCGGGTTGTTACATTCTCCCTTCTTTTAGGGAGTGTTGTAACACCCCCATTTTGGGGTATTAGCAGCGGAAGCTAATCTGAGGTATTACTTCATGGATACAACAATCATAATCATAGAAAACGACCCAAAAGAGACGTTTATTAAAAAGATATGTTATCATTCATTTCAAATCAGAGTTTTACAAAGGCAGGTCCCAAAATCTAGAAACATAAAATGTGAATGATAACAAGTTTTAGCCATCTTCATGTCCATGCCACTCCGTGTCGTATATTGCTCAATAACGTGAGATAAACATGCTAAAAAGTCAACACAAAGGTTGAGTGAAATTCATAGGTTTGAAATGTAATAATTAATTACAAGTTATAATGGAAATATTTGTATTGAAGGGATAATTATTATGGGGAACATTATTTATTGCATCTAAGCTCATGACATCAATACATTTACAGGGAAGTCACCGTAGTGATATTGGTTAGGGACAGATGTCCCCATGGAAAAGGTAACTTGCCAAAGTTACCTATTAGGACAAATATAGTGCGTTTGGCTACCCCAAGCATGGGTATACCAACGGGAGCCGTCACCCCTAATAGATCTATTCAAATATTTGCGTCACTCGCCAATGCTAATTAATTAATGATTTCATGATAAGTAGTAATGGCACTGGAAGCCACTTAGGCAATAATTTATCTGGATAGCATTACATTTAGAAACACTTGCATTCATGGTTTATATCAGTATCACAGGTTTATAAAGTATTTCAAAAAGATTGAAATATGGGGTTATGAATTCATTAAGCCTTTGAAAAGTAATCACATTGTTATAAGATAAACGAGTATGTAAAAGAGTTTGTAACAAGCATGTATCCCCCTCGCGGGTTTATAAAACATTCAAAAGATTGAAAATGCGAGGCTATGAACTCACCTGATAGGTAGATGTAATAAATATTCTGAAATGAAAGTTGACGACCTTATCACAATCTTAACCGGGTGAATGTTGATATAGTAAATGATAGTAAACAGCCACGTCACGCAACCTGAGTAAATATGTTGAGTCTTAGGAAGATTGTACTCTAGAACTTTGGTTCAGAGAGTCTAATATTGTTATGAGTTTGATTGGAAAGTTTGGAATTATTGTATCACCGTTCGGGCCATCATAATTCAGAAGTCATTCAGTAAACGTTTGAGGAGCTAGGGCACTTTAAATCGTAAACCCAACACTCAGTAGATAAGTAATACAAGATTTAAACTTCTTAATATGGAAGCTCCGTAGTATTGTGATACTAATATAAATCAGTTTTAAAGCGTTTTAATCAATATCTGGAAATGTTAAGCACGAGAAGCGTTAATTAAAGTTATGTCTTGTAAGGTTTTAAACATGATTTTATACTTTTTCAAAATGTTACATTTTAGACCCTTGAGTTTGAAAAGTGGCAAAATATACCCTTGGAGTTTGCACTTTTATGAGTGGTCCTTCAAGTTTAAAAGATATACCAAGTAAACCTTGTACTTTGAAAAGTGACATAATAGACCCTTGTAGTTATAACTTTGATAAAATGACCACTTTTAGTCCTTTTAGTTATAAAGTTTCTGAAAGTTATGATATATACCCCTTGCATGGATAATTTTACAAAACATGTCAAATTGCTATGCACGATTATTATAACATTCAAAAGATATTTATAGGTTTGCTAATAAGCTAAAATATGAAGATTATACGCAACACGAGTTTAAATAACGATTTGTTAAGCTAGGAAGCAAAACAGGTCAAATTAGGGTTTCAAAACGTAAACTTGCGGGTTTTAAGATCAAATTTCTTCATTAATCAATAAAGTGGTTATTTTAACATTATTTAAGCATGCTAGGATAGATTATAATAATATTTAACCATTATAACATTTAGTTTTAAGAAAAACATAAAATTAGGGTTTCGGGTGTACGGTTTTGGATCAAAATGGAAAATGAGCATGAGTTGAGTTATGAAACTTTAACAAGAGTTTATTTAGGATCATATGAACATTATAAAAGTATAGGATCAGAAGTATAATCCTTAGAACCTGGGTTTGACTAAAGGGAGGAAAAATGGTTCGGGGCAAGGTTTCGTTTTCTGGGTAGTATTTCCACTCGTACGCCTTGTATCTTGTTCTCGGGGCTTCAAATCTTCAAAGCTTTGCTTGAATGATCTTCTTAGATGATCCTAGGATCATATGGAGCAGAGAATGTTTGCTCAATTGGGTTATAGAAAGAAGAAGTGGGGGATGAGTTCAAATGAAGAGTTTATGGTCCTATTTATAGTCAAATGACCCTTAAAGGCCAAGGTATGCTTATGATCTGATATGGGACGTGTGTAAGGGCTAGAGGGTGATGAGGAGAGGCTATGAGATGAGTTGTATAAGCTAGAAACTAGCTTTGAGGTGTTGTCTTGCTCTTGTGATGTCGTGTGTAAACAAGGAAGAAAAAGAGACCATGTGGCCAATTTTTGTACCAAGAACATGTAAGATTTTTGTTATAGCAGGTGGGTAAGCTGCTATGGAGCATGTGGGTGAGTCATGAGGTGCTTGATTGCAATGGAAAGTTCTAAAATGGGTCATTTTGCAAGATTATGGGTCGCGGGTCATTTAGGGCTTATTTAGGGTTTTCAAGCTTGTAATTCATGTGCATTTGAAGGATAATGATAGATATATGTTCACAAGAATTGTATTAAGGATTAATAACAAGAATTGATAGGTGGTTCGGGTTTAAAATGGGCGAAAACGAGTAAACGGGTCCGAAGTTCCAATTAGGGCACAATTAGGGTTTCTTGGATTCAATTTGCATATAGTTGAAGTAAAATGATGAAATGATGATTGTATATGATTGAGAATGTTGTAAATTAAGTTATTACAACTTATTTGAGTATTGGTTTAGGTTTACAATGGATAAAAATGAAGAAACGGGTCATGGTTTAGTATTTTGCTCGGGTTAGGGTTTCTGACTTTTGTATTAGGGTTTTAAGAGTAAAAATGTGTATGAAAGTTTATGAATAGAATAATTAGGGTTTACACATTGTATATTGAGTGTATTAGCTTGTACAAAAGTGGTGGTGAAGAAATTGAAGGTAAAACGGCTATTTTGGATATCGTGCATTAATGACTTGTATATTGTGCTTTGAAAGCTTGTACTTGACTTGTAGGGAGTTTATATTTCAATTGAAATGTTATATTACTTGTATATATGCTTTAGTAGCTTGTACATTCACTTTAGATATTAACCTTTCATGGAATTAGGGTTTAGAGGTATACGATAACGGTTTAAAGCCTGTTTTGATATAACGTTGCGAATGGTACATTATAGGAATAATGTACTTTGTAATAAGGATATGATGATATTGACTTGACATATTGTGATGTTTGCTTGACATATATGAAGACAGGATGGCCATAGATAGGTTGTGTGAGCTCGTCTACTTTAGTTATGACATACTGAGATATTGACAATGCAAGTAATGTAATAAAGCAAAAAATTTCCCCGTACAATTGTGATCATAGTAAAATAGGTTGATGAAAATTCTTGGGTTGTTATAGTCTCCACCCCTTATAGAAATCTCGTCCCGAGATTTAATTGAAAGTTATAGTGAATAGATGTAGGTACTGGGCATGAATTTGATTTTTATGTTAGGTTAATCAAGGTCACAAGTCCACGTGTGTGATGCATTTATAATTATGTTGCGCACCATAATTATAATTACCTCCTTTCACACGTCTACTTATTTCCAAGACCACACATCTTGATGACAGCCAATAGAATTTCTCCAGATTCTGATAGAACCTGGGTGGATGAAGTACTTCGATTTACGGAGCCTGTGGGTTATGGGCCTACCATGCTTCTGCTGTGCTACTGTGATTGTAAAGAATCGTTATTCATTAACCTTTAAAAGTCAACATCGAATAAGAATGCTATCACAAGTCTTTGTCAAAATTTTCATACCTAGTGGTATTGAAATCATTTGACATTGTATAGATTCTTGTGTGTTTCCTTGTTATTATGTTGCAGAATATAACAGAAAATTTTAGAATACGGAGATCATGGAATGAGTAATGTCAAGGAATGATTATGAATTTGTAAGAGAGTTGCTAATCACGTGAGATACACAGATGATGAAGGTAATGAAGGTAATAATGATAATGATTAAGGAATTGTTTGTACAAACGGATTGAAAGAAACTTGTTTGTACGTATGTTATATACTTAAGCCTACTTATTTATAATTAGTCACTTACAAAAAGAAGCGTTCAACTCCTTGTAACTGAGAATTTATAAATTCATAGTTCAGAGATTTATAATTTCCTTATTCAAATGAAGAAGTGACCTAATTCATTTCAATAAGATGATCATAAATCGTCTTACCTAAGCATAAAAACATGATATGGTAATGTGTAGAAAATGAATTGTTAGATAATACTGAGATGTTGATTGTACTGACGCCCATATAATCGAAGATGATAATTTATGTTTCAAAGGTATGAGGAGAGTAGAGTTTGAACATAATAGAATCGATGGAATTTGAAAATAATGTTCGAGTTTTGTATCACTGGATAACAAGATGGTAACGTGAATCAATCCTTTATTATTTATGGTACTTTTACATATGAAATTCCAAAAGAGTTGATACTTATGCTACGTATCTCATAGTAGGATTCTAGAACAATAAACAACAAGGATTGAAGCTTGATGATCGGGGTTTTCAGATTGAAGAAGATTCTGATGAACTTGAATATCCTCAAGAGTTGTTTCTAGGGTAGAAATCCTAAAGTGAACAAAAGCAAGCTTATCTCTAAGTATGCTTTCCTGTGGCCCTGTTGTTTTTGCAGTACTTGGTCTGGTGACCTATCTTGTTGCAAATTCGACACTTGACAGTGCAAACTCCTGTGTGATGTAGGGTGCATCTTGTACACAAAGGGAGGTTTCCATGGTATTTTTTGGCAGGATAAGTCCTAAAAGTTTCTTGTCTTCTATTCTGATGTTGGTGGTAATCATTGTTATGGTTGTTTTTGTTGTTGTTGTCTTGGTAGTTGTTGTTATTGCGATTGTTGGAGTGGTTATTGTTGTTGTGTTTGGGATAGTTGTTGTTGTTGGTGTTTCCTCTATCTTCAAACTTTCTTTTGTGATCGTTGATTCCTTTTCTTGCTACTGGAGTTCCGCTTGTCCTGGTGTTCTTGTTAGTATTGTCAGTATTTGCCATTGATGCAACTTGTGCTTTCAGAGCTGAGGAAATGCCATCATTAATTACTTGCATTGCGAGTGAACGCGAATATTGTGAATAGATCTATTGGGGGTGACGGCTCCCATTTGTATACCCATGCTTAGGGTAGCCTTGGCAAGTTATCTTTTCCACGGGGACATCTGTCCCTAACCAATATCACTATAGTGATTTCCCTGTTAATGTATTGATGTCATGAGCTTAGATGCAATAAATAATGTTCCACATGATGATTGTCCCTGCAATACCAGTATTTCCACTATAACTTGTATTCAACTATTACATTTTGTTAGAAACATAATTCCACAGTCTAACAAGTGAAGCTCGGTCTTGAAGAAAATTGGCGTTTTATAGCTCGTAAGTTAGTTAATTAATTAATGTTTTAATGATGTAAACGAGCTATACCACACATCCCATGGCTAGGATTATACTATAGAAACTAATTCTAATAGTTTGTGACTGAGCCGGTAATGACATCCTAAAGTATCCTCCTGATTCTGTTTGGTGACAAGCTGAATTTTCTCAATGATTTGTCCAATGATTGAAATTCCGATAGGTAAGCAAAAGGCAATCTTATCCTTTTGCCCTAACTGCTTCTTTTGAAGTTTGATAATCTGAGTATGGATTTTCTTGAGTTTTGGTCCTTTAGTTCCGTCACTATTCCTTCGTATGATCATTCTATCACTACGTCCTTCCTCCATTTTCTCGATGTGGTGAAGATAGAGTTCATCTAAGTAATTTAAAATATCTTCGATTTGTCCCTCATAAGTATCAAGATACATCTTAATTGGACCATTTTCCTATTCAAATATCTGAGAGTGGGGGTAGGAGTAAAACTGTAGAGGAAGATGATGAACCAAAATCACAGGTTTGAATCCGGATGAATTAGATAACTTAGTGATATGTAGAAGATTGGGAATGGAGTTCGCGTTTTAGGTGTAATATTTCTTTCAGGAATAAAGAAATATCGAGGATTAAATAGTAGTGAGGAGTGGTAATACGAGATAGAGTCAAAAATAGCTGTTGGAATTAATAGATCTCTGGTGATGAAAATAGGTAATTCCTTAGCATAAAATGCTTGTACGTCCCTTCAAATAAGGATTATTGTAGAAAGGATGAGAATATCGGTTGGAATCATATTATCGTTAAAGTTTTTTCCGAAGAGTTAAAAAGAATTGCTTCCCAAATGAAACCGGAAATAATTAATGAGACCAGAAGTATATTTGCGAAATTCATAGAGAAAAAGCATCCTCGAATATCGGAAGTAAAAGTGGGTTAGGAGAAGACATCGTTCTATTAACAACCTAGTTTGTAAATAACATAAGTTATTTATGTAATAGTATAATAGATATGTATATTTACATACTTGTTCCAGAATGTAGTGGCACGGAGGACTTTGTTGGCTGAAAAAGAAATGGGGTTATTGTTAAGGTTTTGACCTTGTTCCTAAAACCATGGCGCTGTACCACTCTGTAACAACCCCCCCAATTTTACAATATATCAGCGAAAGCTAATATGGGGGTAATTACTTCATGGATAACAACAATCATAATCATAGAAAACGACCTAATAGAGACGTATATTTATTCAAAAGATATGTATATGCATTCTTTTCCAAATCCGAGTTTTACAAAGGCAGTTTCCCCAAAATCTAGAAACATAAAATTTAATGAAACAAGTTTATAGCCATCCTTTCACTCAGTCTATCCATAGCCACCCCATGCTATAAGATGCTGCAAAAATACTTTGGAGATAAACAGCATAAAAAGGTCAAACACAAAGGTTGAGTGAAATTCATAGTTTGAAATGGAATAGGTTGAATACAAGTATATAGTGGGGAAAAACCGGTGAATGCAGGGACAATCATCATGGGGAACATTATTTATTGCATCTAAGCTCATGACATCAATACATTAACAGGGAAATCACCGTAGTGATATTGGTTAGGGACAGATGTCCCCGTAGAAAAGGTAACTTGCCAAGTTTACCTATTAGGACAAATATAGTACGTTGTCTACACCAAAGCATGGGTATACCAACGGGAGCCGTCACCCCCAATAGATCTATTCACAATATTTGCGTTCACTCGCAATGCAAGTAATTAATGATTCATGATATGTAAATAATGGCACTGGAAGCTACTTAGGCAATAATATATCTGGGTAGCATAGAAGTCAAATTTAACGACTTGTAGGATTTATGAAACTAACAGATTAATATCCAAAGTCAATTTAACAACTCGAAGTCAAATTTAACGACTTGTAGAATTTATGATACTAACAGATTAACATCCATAGTCTGGAAAAACATTTGTATTTGTTATTTATAGCATGTATCCCCCTTGCGGGTTTATGAAAGTATTAAAGAGATTAAAAGTGAGGTTATGAACTCACTAAGTCATTGAAAAACAATCATATTGTTATAAGATAAATAAGTATGTAAAAGAGTTTGTAACCAAGCATGTATCCCCCTTGCGGGTTTATAAAGCATGTAAATAAGTAAAAGCGAGGCTATGAATCTCACCTGATAGATAGATGTAATAATTATTTTGAAATGAAAGCTGACGACCTTATCACAATCTTAACCGGGGAAGGTTGATATAGTAAAATGATAGTAAATAGCCTCGCCACGCAACCTGAGTAAATATGTTGAGTCTTAGGAAGATTGTACTCTAGAACTTTGGTTCAGAGAGTCTAATATTGTTATGAGTTTGATTGGAAAGTTTGGAATTATTATATCACCGTTCGGGCCATCATAATTCAGA
>BQNB010071891.1:10179-29545 GCA_026074375.1 Tanacetum coccineum
GTTTAGCACATGAAGGGTGAAGCTCGCACTTGAGTTCTTAAGATCACATCTTTAGCCATATATTTTAATCACATTTTCTTCACTTATCAAAAATGTCAAATCTCTTGATATTTTGGATATCAATTGATTCAAATATGTTTGAAAAACTGTTTGGGGAGAGAAATGTTCCAATTATTAACAAGCCTTATTAGGAATATTTTAATGCTCCCCCTCAGCTTAAAAGGGTATTATAAATAGTGTTGAGTACGTTAATTTAAATTTTTTTGAATTTATTGAAAAATTCTAGAAAATTCATACTCAAACACTACATATATACTTGCCTATTTTATAAGTCTAAGCTATATATTAACATTATTCACAAGATAAGATTTAAGATTGGTCCTGACGATCATTCGGTACGTGTCATCAGTCTGTAGTCCATCTCGAGTTCCCGAGAACCTACCAATCTTTCCAGATTCCTGATGATCCTTCTTTCTCGCATCTGCTTGTCAATAAGTTCAACCATAAGCTCCGATATCCTCTTGTCAATAGCCATCCACTTTCTCCTAGACATCTCCTTGTTGCATCCCAGATGAAAATCAAGTATTCTATGATGAAGCTCGTCGCGAACAGTCTTGAGTGTCCCGTCTGAGAACTTGTACAGCTCATCAGCCCGCATCACTCTTTTTTGTTTGTTTAAGTCTTCATAGATTACCCCTGGTGGTTTGTATGATGGAGTGCAGAGTTCTTTGAATTAGATTTCAGGAAAGGTCTTCTGAGGTGCGGTGATATTAATCTTCTTTTGGTAACTCTCTACACCAAGTTGGAGATCCTCGACTCGACGTTTGATTGATGAGGTGTCATTTTATACACTTTTTTGGGTCGTTTAACCCCCTAAATCATGCATTTATGCCCTCCTTTTCAGGTATTTTGCATTTGGAAGGCATTTGGAGGAAATACACGTGACTTGGGCTCATTTGGAGAAGAAACAGACAAGACTACGAACCTACACCAACATCTCCCAAGAATTTCTACTAAAAAGCTGGAGACGGCGTCACAGATTACACGTGATGTCGTCACAACTCATCTCAAGATGGCGTCACAAGATCTCCAGACGGCGTTAGAATGCACGACCCAGCCCATTATCTAGAATATTCTATTCATAACGGCATCACGATTAAAACGCGACGCCGTCACAGCGATTTTCCTATATATACAAATTCGTTTTTAGGGTTTTAGGGGTGTAACTTTAGAGTAAAAGAAAGGGACGAACCCTAGTTTATTTAGCAGCTGTTAGGGATGATTTTACTTCTTTCAATTCATGTTTTAATCAAGTAAGACTATCTTAATCATTCAATATGTCTTGTTCTGTGATTCTTATTTGTTCTTACTGTCAAGGGGTAAAAAATATCTTCTGTTGTTCAATCTAGTCTGTATGTTAATGCTTTGAGCACTCCTCCATATTATATCCCAAGTTCAATTGTACTAGTTGCATGTTACCTTTTAATAGGTTATAAACAGGTCCTACTAGGATTTCTTGATTAAGATGGTCTAACTTGAGTCGATTCATAGCAAACTTAGAGAAGTCAATAGTAGTGGCCATCAATTCATCGAATGTGAGAGGATCCTTTGTAATAGATTACCTTAAGTTGAAAGGTTGTTAGGTTTGATCAGTTACAACTTGACGCTTGTTCTATTCTGGATCAGGAGTAAGAGGCCTTGGAGGTTGTTTGAACCAAGTGTCTCTAGAAAGTTTGTCAGTCTTTGGTGCTACATCATCTTGAGGATGGTTAGCATCATTAACCACATCTTCATTTGCATTGGTCTCCATATCATCCATTACCACCTCAACAATTGGTTCTTCAACCGGTTTCTTTGTAGTTGCAGACTTACCGGTTTTAGAACTTTTGGATGGAGCTTTACCTTTGGAGGTTTCCTTGGTGGTGGATGGTTTCATAGAAGACTCTGACTCTTTGGTTCTTCTCCTCTTTGTCTTCTTACCCTGGTTTGGTCCAGTAGAAGGGTCTTCATCATCATCCTTATCATCATCATGCTGTCTTTTGTGGTTCTTGACTGTATCAACAACTCCTTTATCGATGGCATTTTCATCCTCTATCAAAGCTTCCATGAGCGCATGGTATAATGCATGATTAGTAGGATTTCTGTTGAAAGACTTGTTTTCATTCATGGTCTGGTAGAGAGAGCTTTTCTGATCATACTCTTTGGCGTGTTGCCTTTTCAGTAGACTTAATTGGTATACTCGGCATCTTTTGCGTCTCGCTTGTTCCTTCTCAATGTTGAGAATCTCTAAAGCACTCTTCTCAAATTCTTGTTCAAAATTAATTTTCGGTGTTTGAATCTTGCTTGATTCAGGGTTGCTTCACAGGTATTTCTGGAATAAGATTGCGTGTTTTTGCAGTTCTGTTTGAAGACATCACAAATTTAGATCAAGTTAATTATCAATAAACCGCTGGACTTGTGACTTGTGGTAGCATGAGTTTCAGAGAGTGATCAATTTTCTTTAGTCAGGACATTCCTTTTCCAATTCTGCAACTCTTAGCTGAACATGCCGAGGAGTGTTTGGATTCGGGACAACAGTGGTGATGGTTAGAGCTTCGGTTATTATTGGTGGTGTATGGATTTGTATTTTTGCTTGTTGCACAATTAAGATGGTGGGTGTAGCATGAGGTGGTTAAAGAGTGTGAGAATAAGATTTCGTAGTAATTTGCTGGTATAGGTGGAAAGTGGTAGTCTCGGAATCACTGATACATGACTTTAAGTATGATGGATACTGGATTGTGGATGTTTTTTGTTGGAATATGTAATCCATCAAGGAGCTAATTTCTGCTTAGGCAGAATCCTATAGTACACCAATCAAAGAAACATAGAATATAAAGTTAAGTAATGAAGTAACAAATCCAGAGATACGGATTAATCTCGAAGATGGCAGTACGGAATTCAGTAGGGACACTTTGACTTGATAGTCAGAGGTCATAGCATTCCTAGCTAATTCAGCATCACCCTTTTCTTCTGCAGTCTTTTCAACATCAGCTTTGGCTGCATCAGTCATTTCATCCTTTTCTTTATTCTTATGCTCAACAGTTATAGCCCCTACCATTTCTACATCCACATCTTTGTGCACTTGAATCTTAATACATTAGATTTCCATCTTATCGTATTCAATTATGCATCTTCATTATTAGTATCTTGAATGTCACTGATATGATCATCGTCTTCATCCTCATCATTAGCATCACCATCATTATCCTTCTTCTCTTCTTCATTAAACATGACTTGAGAGTCTTCTGAGTGTTTACTTTCATGTTTAGATCCATACTCCAGTATAACATTTTCTTTTGGAGTAATCTTTTTCTCAGCGAGAACCCCTGGTTTAGTACCTGTTCCTTCACTTGAGGTAGCAGAGACGACTGTGGACTCATCGGGAACCCCTAGTATCCTACCAGTTCCTTCACTTAAGCCTCTAGTACTTGACTGTCTTCTGCTGGTTTTCTTGCTTTCTTTGAGAGCTTGCATAGCATCTGCGGCTTCTTGTTCTTTAAGAGTTAAAGATTGAACACCCTTGAGCTTAAACTTTGAAGCGGATGTTTTTGGCTTTGGAGCACTTGGAGTGTATTAAATGACTACAGCCCTAGTACTTCTACTACCAGTCTTTTTCTTAGTAGGTTTAGGTTTAGACTCGTCAGACACATCAACTAATTCCTGAGAGACATGAGCAGTCTTTTTTCCTTGTGACCCTTTACCTCTACTCTTCTTAGGAGGTATCAAGCCAGTGGAGTATTTGAGGAATATTTGATAAGACTCTGATTGCTTGCTCTTATTATTCCGCATCATATCAAGAATAGGAAGTCTATATTCCTGATAGTCTTCTTCAATTCTGACAAACTTAAGTTTGTTTATAATTACACCATCATTTATTGTATGACTAGTTTTGAACTTGTAGGTTGAGAGAGACTTGTGTTGTGAGAGGGAGTAATTGCTGATAACTTTGATCGATCTCGGAATTGACTCTGATTTTTCTCTTTCCTGTGGTCAATCTGGAAAGCAAAGTCTTCCCAAATCAGCTCATGATACTCTACATTTTCCCTATAGAACATGCCCCATAGTATGTCAATTTTGGATTTTCTAAGTTTGTCATTGCTTTCAGTCATCCCAGAGAGACATTTGTTTAAAATGGCTGCTAGAGTTATACATGGCTGATGCATGTGATCCACATACATGCTAGTATACTTGTGTAGTGGACCTTTGTAGCCAAGGTCAATGATGAAGGTAAGAGTAGCATCATCATCTTGTACCTCAGTGAATTCTTCACCTTCAACTTATGGACAGATATCAAGAATCTTTCTTAAGACTTTGGCATCTACTATGCACTTCTTGTTAGCCAAAAGGAATTCATAAGATTATGTATCTTTGACCATCTTAATAGTGTACCAGAACTGCTGCATAAAGATTTCATGGACTTCTGCAGAGATAGTGAATGCCTTGAAGCACGTGGAGTTCTTGATCACATCAATGATGACTTGAAATGTTTCTTCCTTTTGATATACAGTGGTTTCCAGTCTAACATTGGTAGGGCTTATCTTGACCATTTTAGTAGATGGAACCCATTTCTCATCACGAGCAATCACTTGTTTAGTTTCTTGTGGATTCATGATTAGCTTAAGATGAACAAATACTATGTATATACAAACAAATATATTTTACTAGTAATTTGGTTATCCTTGATGATTTCATAGATTTAGGAATATGCTATGATTAGGTTTCATGCAAACATGTCTGTATTAATACACTCTAAGAATACAGTCAACTAAGGTCAATAGTTAAAGTCATGTAGACAAGTCCAAGAGAACTTAGGACAAACATTCAATCAGAGAGCAAATACTATACATTCAATTATGACAAATATGTAATAAGACATAATAAACAAGTTTTACACAAATTTTAGAAAAATTTGGGCAGAGTTTCTTTTCATAAAATGCCATATTTGTTGCTTATGTACCTTGTCATGTTCGCAAAGAATATGTAGTAAATATGTTTCACACAGGTTGTCATATTTGCATAACCATACAATACAAAAACATATTTCGCTTGGAAGGAGCATTACGATGGTTCCACGAAATTGAGCAACACCATTGCTGGTTATGGATAAATGTTTCGCATGGTTCATACTAATAAATGATTCAATTATTTTAACAAAGTCCTAATTTAACATTTATCAATCAAAAACATCTAAGATTCAGTTCCTAATATCTCAAATCATAAAAATTACCCACTCACGAAATATTAACAAACTAGGATTTTAAACAAACTTTTAGAGCTCGAAAATGTTCATACGCAAAGATTTAAAGGAGATGTTAAGAACCGGCCCAACTCAAAGCCCACAAGAATAGTCCTTTCTTGTAGCTATTTAAAGCCCTCTCCAAGTGTGGAGAGGGTGTTGCTTCTCATTTTTCTTTTATGAACAAGTAGCCATTTTTTCCTTTTTACTTTCTCTCTCTAAAAATCTATTTTTCTTATTTTTATGTTTGAGGTGATGAAATGATATCCTAACATATATAAACATATATAAACACATATATAAACACAAACCCAAGAACATTTAAACACCCTTGTTGATTTTATCAAAATTTTGAACTACAAATCATCAAGAACACATTCATGTGTTAACCCCATTAAAAATTGTTATAGTTGAGTGTTATATACCCCTTAGAGATCAAAACCCCCTAATCAATTTACCAAAAACAAAACTTTGATTTTTGAAGAACCCTAAACCAATTTTTAGGGTTTTTGAGAAGATGCAAGTGATTTAAGCCATTTCCTTATGATTAGATGTTGTTGGGAGTATAATAAACACTTTTGTAGTTTACCTTTTGGATTGATACGCACGAAATGAAGGAGTTCTTGTTTTGAGCCGAGTTCTAGCAATGGTGGATAAAGAAAATGGAGTGTTTGTGTTTGTGTGCTAAAAAGACGAGAGGGGGTGTTATTGTTTAAAACTTTACAGTTTTGGCACTTTTACCCCTTTAACTTTCATATCCCTTTAATATTCCTATAATAACTTTCCTAAGGCAAAACCTAGTTACACTTTTGGCATAAATAGTCCCTAAAGGTTTTAACTACTAGACTAAGCTACTTATTTTTGTTATTAAGGCCCTAAAGGATTAAACACATCACATATAAAGCTCAAATAAGTTAATTTTAATTAACTTTCCTTTAAATATTAATCCGCTATTGTTTAAAACCTTTTTTCCTTTTATCACATGATAATATTTTAAGAAGATTATTTGATATTTTCTCCCCCTCAAATAATAACCCATTTTCTATTTAAAGAGTTGTAGTCATTGTTTGAGTGGTCAAATGCCTTTAAAAATCATTTTCTGATGAAACTTTTAGATGATTAAAGTCCTATTTAAATCAAAACCGTAAAAATAAGATTTCTCTTATTTTAAACAAATAAATGCACTGACACGTACATTTATTGTATATATATAAAGTACGGGTTGTATTGCAAAGTAAACACAAGCCTTTGCATGATCATAAAGTAGATCATGCCTGAGAACCTGAGTTCTCGTTGTGAGGTCAAGTTTTCTTTTTGGCAAAATACTTGCCTTTAAGTTGAAGACCGGGTTGCTTTCTGAAATAAAAGCAAGCCATTGACATTGTTTGAAAACATTTAGAACTTCTGCTCGAACTTCATTTACAGCCTCGTATCATTATTGAATAACATTTCTAAGACTGTAAATGTTATCGATTTTTAGAAGACATGTCAGAGATACATATTTTTTTTTGTATTTTTCTAGTTTTATATTTTTGTATTTTGTTTTTGAAAAATTTATATAGAATGAAAAATCTTATTGGGTTTCTATATTTTCTTATATACATATAATACATAGGATATGTGAAGAGTTACCACCATTATTCTTCCTCTTCTTCTGCCAGACATTTCAGAGTCTCAGGAGACATGCTTTTCATTCCAAGTTTGTCGATAAGAAATGCAAGTCTTTCTCGTCCCAAAGCCTTGGTAAAGATATCTGCCAGCTGATATTCTATTCTGATGCAGTACAGTTTAACCACCCCATTTTCCACTTGCTCTTTGATGAAGTGGTATCTGATGTCAATATGCTTGGATCGGGAATATTGGAAGTTGTTACAACATAAAGCAATGGCACTTTTGTTATCGCAGTACAGATGTATCTTGTTGAACCTAAGGCCATAGTCAGTTAATTGTGATCTCATCCAAAGTATTAGAGCGCAACATCCTGACAAGGCAATGTATTCAGCTTCTGTATTGGATATAGCAGTGCTCTTCTGTTTCTTTGACGACCAACTCATTAATCTATCACCCAATAGCTGCATACTTCCAGATGTACTTCTTTTGGTATCTTGGCAACCAGCGTGATCAGCGTCTGCAAAAGCTGTTAGTGCAATACATGAATCCTTCGAATACCACAGACCCATGTTAATGGTTCCTCTTAGGTATCTAAAGATTCGCTTAACTGCATGTAAGTGCTTTTCGGTAGGCTTTTCTTGATACCGGGAACACATGCATACAGCAAATTGAATGTTTGGTCTACTGGATATGAGATACATAAGGGTGCCAATCATTCCATGATATCGTGTAGGATCAACAGCTTTCCCTTATGGATCATCATCCAATTTGGATTTCTCCACCATTGGAGTATCCACTAGGTCACAGGTTTCCATACCATATTTTTAAGTGATTCAAGAGAAAATTTAGATTGGTTTAAAAAGATGCCTCTAGGACTCTAAGAAATCTAAAGTCCTAAGAAAAATAATAGTTTGCCCATCATCGACATCTTGAATTTTGAACACATGATTTTAGAAAATGTTTCACAAAGATCAGGTTTAGTGGAGGCAAATATAAATTAAGATTTCTTTGCCTTCTCTCCTGATGAACAATGTAGGATCAACGGTTCCTTTGGAGAACTTCTCGGAGAGTAGAAACGATGAGAGAAAATCATACCAAGCCCTTAGTGCCTGCTTTAACCCATAAAGATCCTTTTTGATCTTGTACACATGGTTGGGATTCTCTAGATATACAAACCCGTCCGGTTGACTGACATAAACCTCCTCACGTAATATGCCATTCAAGAACACTATCTTCACATCCATTTGATAGACGACCATGTTCATGTGAGCGGCAAATGCAATAAAGATACGAATGGTCTCAAGTCGTGCAACTAAAGCAAAATATTCTTTAAATTATATTCCTTCTTCCTGATGATAACCCCTCGCTATCAACCGAGCCTTGTTTTTCAACACACCTCCTAGTCCGTCTAATTTGACTATGTATATCCATTTCAAGGTAATAATCATAACACGATCCTGACGAGGTACAAGCTCCCAAACTTCAAGACGTTCAAACTCATTAAGTTCTTCTTGCGTCGCTTCAATCTAGCAGGATTCCATTAATGATTCTTTATAACTCTTTTGTTCAACGGAAGAAAGAAAAGCATCGAAATAACATAACAGCACTTCAGTTTGTAGTTGATGTCGAGTGGAGACCGGTCTAGAAGGATCGCCAATTACATTATCAATCGGGTGATCTTTGGTTCATTTACTGATGTGTTTAGGTAGTTGATTGATTAAGTGCACATTATTTGGGATAACAACGTGAGACGAAGATTCTTCAGAACTTGGTTATGGAATTGGAAGACCAAAGTAGTGATTATTATCCATATGTGCAACTTCAATATCATGATCTGCTTCATCAACATCGGGAGGAATAACTTAAGATGGTGATTCTTGAGGAGTTTGTGAAGTATTTAGTGATGGTGCATCTTGATCAACAGTAGTTGAGGAAGGTGAACCGGTTGAAACAGCAGGTTCCGAAGCTACAACTTCTAGAACTGGATGATCAACACATGGCGGAGGACTGAAGTATTCATCAAATAACGGTTGAAGCGGTGTATCCCAGTCATTCCTTGTTGGTGGGACAAAATGTGTTGAAGAAGGAGGTTGTGGCACGAGTCCTGAACTGAGTGTTCCAGGAGTCATTTCATGAAGTACGGGTCCTAAACTGCTTTGTTCAGAAGTCATCGTTGTCAACTCATCAAAGTCAACATGTATGGTTTCCATAATTTGTTTGGTATGTCTGTTGTATATCTAGTAAGCTTTCTTTGCAGGATCATATCCAATGAAAAAACCAACATCTTTCAACTTGCCCAGATCTTCACTGTTATTAGTTGGATAACATAGTGTACGAGCGGAGTGAGTAGCCAACCTCTGGTCCACACATTCACATGCTTGATAGAATATCTTTAAGTACACCATGCCGACTCAGTCAGCGTTATTCAAACACAAGCTACTATTCCATGTATCATTTGTCCGCTCTACGCACTCTCACACTTCGTCGGGCTGCGCTAGTTCTTCCTCAGGTTCGACACACGGACCGAGCGTTTAGTGACACACTTGCAGACACATCATCGACTAAGAATAGATACACCATCCATAATACATTCAGCGACTATCTTTCAGCGCTCATTTAATGGACTCCTGAACAGTGTCTGATGACACACGACAGGCATCGGTAAGGGTTGAGAAAGCATAAGCGGGGGGAGGGGAGGGCGGGGAAGCGGGGGGGAAAGAGTACTCCAATAACACCAATAAGATAGGAAAGATCTAGTTTTTTGTCATGTAGTAGCTCATATGGTGTTTTTTTGTGACGAAGACGTATTAGGGAACGGTTCTGGGTGTAACAAGCGGTGGCAACTGCTTCTGCCCATAGAAATAATGGTGCATTAGCATAAATCAACATGGAGCCAGCAGCCTCTACTAAGGTCCAGTTTTGTCTTTCAACAACACCATTCTGTTGTGGAGTACGCACCACGGATGTTTCATGAGAGATACTGACATCTTCATAATAGCTACGCAAAGTTTGATTGACAAATTATGTTCCATTATCTGTGCGAATATTCCTAACAGTTGCATTTAAACGAACTTGTATCATTTTTAGGAATTTGATGATGAACTCAGGTGCTTCATCTTTCAATCTTAAGAGCTTAACACATGTAAACCGAGAATAATCATCAACAATTACTAAAATATATTTCTTCCCATTAATAATTTCGATACTCATTGGCCCACAAAGATCCATATGCAAAAGATAAAGTTTTTCTTGGTTGGTGTCTTTAGATTTTGGTTTATGAGATTGTTTCTTACTTTTTCCCAATGAACATGCAAAACACAAGTGATCTTTTTCAAATTTCTATATCTTGTGTTGTTGATCTTGAAGTAACATGCCCCGGATCCTTATTCCGCTGCGACCCATTTTGGGGGTGTTACAGAGAAGACTGTTCCGGTTGCAGAAGGTAGTTATGAAACAACTACAGAAGGGTATATGGAGAACTATAAGAATGTTTCACAAGATATACGGGATTAACTGAATAATGAAGCTGAAGCAGTTCATATAATTCTCACAGGGATAGATAACGATATCTACTCCAAAGTTGCTTGGTATGTGTGTAAATACACATACCTTTTGACCAAAAATACATTAAAATGCATTGTATATTTGTATTTTGTAATTTATGTCTTGCAGGTACGGATATTCATTAAAAAGGACAAAAACAGAGCCAAAACGGACAAAGCCGAGCACGGGAATGGAATGAGCACGAAAAAACCAAGGCCGAAGGCGTACCTATATTTTACGGACCAACCCGGGCCCATTTTAATGGGTCGGGTCAGCCCATCAAGATGTATACCTATTAACCCTAACTTTCGTTAACCCATTGTCCCTATAACCCATTTCCTGGCCCAAAATCATTAAACAAGCCCAAGTCTAATCTTATAACAAAAACACACGGGTCGAAATTGTTACTGTACATCTCTTTCATTTTACCCTTTCCCTCCCAAATTTCACCTCACACGCAGGGTAAGTCACTCCCAAATTCACTCTCACATACGTTCCTACTCCCTTCTAGAAGTTCAAATACAACCTGTCACATCAAAGGAATGCCACGTTGGCAATCCTTTATTTTCTCATTGGCTATGATACGTGGAATCAATTCAAGGGCCAAGATCAAATGTTTTAGGGCGGTTTGAAATCAAGGGTTATGATCAAGCATTGAGGACGCTCCTTAAAGGCCTAGAAGAGAAGCTTCTCCATTATCGCTATAACAATAAGCAGAGTTTACACAAAGTAGATGGCAACAAGGAGTAAGGTAGTTTTAAATAGCTTATTAGTAGCTTATTCTAGCTTTTTTGTTGTCTTTCATCTAATGTCATTTTACTTTTCAAAACTGAATCGACTTTTAGTTTAATTTAAAATTCCACATTTCATTTATATTGAGCCTTAAATTCATTCTTAAACTTTTCGCAAATTGGTTTAAATAATTCTTACTAATAAGCTCAAATAAGCCATTACTTTCACAGGCTATTTCTTATTAAGCAAAGTTTTGCTTAAGCTTAGCTTAAAAGCCTTCAGTACTTAATTTTCCCTAAAAAAGGTTTGAATAAGCCAAATGGGATGATAAGCTAGAAAAGGAAGGGCTTTATTCAACTTATTATTAAAGCTAGATTAATTAGCTCATTTGAGCATGTTTTGATCCTTGTTTGAGCTAGGATCAAGGTATGATCTCTTCTCACTTTTCTCATTTTTAGCTTATTATTTGCATTTGCGTATTTACTGCTTATTGCAACTTTTTACGGCTAATATAGCTTAATATTACTTATTAATTGTTTGCATTGGTAAATTAGATCTCCATTTAACTACGCTTTTCATTAAAACTTGCCTTAAATGCTATATTTAAGCTTATTATTCCAGCTTATTAATTTACTGCTTATTTGTGCTTTATTAGTTACTATTTTATGCTTTATTGGTTCTTCATTTTACTTAATGCTAAATCTGTTTACACTTAGTTTAAAGTCATTATAATTGTAAAAAAATGGGAACACAAGATTTTAAAGGGTTGTTTGACACAAAGCAACTCGTAACTATGGTTACCATTGCTTGAGCTTGTTTTGGCATTTAAACCAAGTTTATTAAGCTCTATTTAGGTCCTTTAATCAGTTTTAACAAGTTTTTATAGTGTGCTTTTTAGTCGTAAGGGCTTGTCCACTAGATCTTAGAATATGTGGTGTTTTACTTAATAGTTGCTTTTAAGGTTTATGTTTTGCTCTATTAAGGCTCCATTTATGCATAGATTGAAAGAGATTTACGCAAGCCTGCTTTGTCATTGGTTGTTTAGACATAATCTGTCTTTTAAGTTTTTAGTTTCATTTCCTGTTTAGCCAGTTTTAGATCTTAAAATTAAGCTAGCATAAGGTTGTTTTAGGTTTTGAATTTGCTTGCACAAGTTCATTAGGATATAAGCTAAATTTTTTTAAGCTTATTTTGATATTTAGACAACATTAGGTAGCTTATCTTTAGGCCTGCATATAGCATTTTAGTTTCTTTAAAAGCAAAAAGTCCAAAGATAAGCTGTTAGTTTGTCAAGTTTCATTCCCTCTTTTCTAAGCTTATTTCCTTTTGAGAGTGCTAAATTTTAGCTTATTTGTGTTCTATGAGTGTTAAACTTTATCCGTTTTAGGTTTCTAGCTTAATCTCTTTGCTTATTTGTTTTTAATCCTAGCTTAAATTCTAATAATAGTCCTTATAATTATGTTTTAGTGTATCATGTCTTTTAGCTTATAGGTGCTTTTTAGCTTTTATGATTTGCTTATTTCTAGCCTTTATAGCTTATTAGGTCTAGGATAGGATTAGTTTTCAGCTTACTTGCTTCTCTTTTGCTTAATGAGTCTAATAAGCCAAATTGTTTTAGATAAACAGTCATTAGTTTTTTTTGTTTTCAAATCTGTCACTTTTTAATTAGCTTTTTCTCAGCTTATTTTTAAGTTTAAATATAAAGTCTCTTAATTAAACTTGCTTATTTTTACTTGTTTTTTAGCTTTTTCAAATAAAAAAAATGTTTATAAAAAGGAGAAGCCACATGGGTCGAACCTGTGACCTCTCCCTTAGCATACACACGCCTCAACACCACACTCACAAACCAACTGCCCTTGGGTCTTTTATGGTTATCATTTGCAACATTTGTTATTTAAGGGCAGTTGGCTTGTTTTAGCTTATAAGCTGTTTGGGCTTATTTAACTGCTTATCTGAAATGCTTTTTGCTAGATCTTATTTTTCCTAGATTAGTTATAGTTTTATATACTTTCTGTAATTTTTTCAAAATTTTATAAACTAGTTTACTATTTTTAATATTTTATTTAGATTAAAACTGTTTTTAATTCATAAAAAATTAATTAAAAGTAAAAAAAAATATAATTCTATTTTCTAAAATTATTTTTAATCATTTAGGATTTATAAAAAATAAAAAAACATTTTTAGGGTTAATTTTTAATAGTTTAGGTATTTAGTCGCGTTTTTAGAATCCCGTTAACATTTTTAGTTAAAATCTTTAATTGCTTTATTTGTTGCTTGCCTTACATGTTTTTGCATTTATATTTGTTAGAATTAGAAAACCAAATCAAAATCTTGAAATATTGAAATACGCCATCACGAATTTAACCTCGATTTTCAATTCGCACCTCGTCGGGATACGACTAGGGAAGGTTTTAAATTTTGCTTTGGATAAAAGTAATCTTCTAGAATCCTCGCGAAATACTTATTACTATACTATTATTGACATCGTCCTTATATATACCTACGTGTGTGTTTGGGCACAAATCAATTTTTGGCGCCGCTGCCGGGGAGGTGTGTTACGATTATCGTGTTTCGTTCGAAGATTAGTGTTTAAAGACCCTTCCTCATGAAGTTATCGCTTTCAATTGTGAATATTTTCTTCTCATGATAAAACTATCAAAATACAAAAATATTTTACATTTCTATTTTTATTTTCTTTTAATATTAAAAATCACCGATTGTTAATTGTTGTTTTGGCTCATCTTTAGTTAACATACTAAAAGAGAGGTATAAGGAGGGTCGATCCTGTAAACTTCGACCCAAAAGGAGAAGGTTTTTAAAACGCTTCGTGCTTAGCCGCTCCTCCGCTTCTTTGTGCATTTTCTAGAGAGCTACCATGCACTATTGACTTTCGGTTTCCAAAAATATTTTTCTTTCTTATTTTTATTATTATTTCTTTTCTTTATGTATTATTTAAAAATTTTATAAATATTCTTCTCTATCCTCATTTTGTTTAATTCTTCTTTTTATCCCTCTTTAATTCTATCATCATGTATGGGTTTAAAGAATGTTCGTCTTGTGGATATTTGTATAATAGAGAACATTGTTGTTCAAATGTGAGTTTCATTGATAATTTTGTTCATGATCCTAATCCGATCTCTTATGATAAAACCTCCGACTCATCTCAACAACACCCACGTAATTGTTCCAAGTGTGGAGGACCATTTGGTAGTCTATATTATCGACAATGTACTTGTGAACGGTATAGAAGAAATTATACAGATGAAGTTTGTGCTTTATGCTGTTATGAAGTTGAAAAATCATTCGTTAATGATTCAAATTCTGTCACTGATTCTCCAAATATTTTCTACCCACCATTACAACCCCAAACATCTTCGTTAGACCAATGGCATTGTTTTCAATGTAAAGATCCGTTAGAAAGAGGTGAACGTTGTAAACGGTGTTCTTGCAAGTGGTGTGGATCTGGTCTTAGTGAAGGATTTTGCTTCATTTGCACTTCAAATAATAAAAATTCATCCATTGGTGATCCGAATCCAAATTCTTTCAATGATTCTCAAAATCTTTTCGACTACCCTCCACAACCCCAGTACCAGACGTATTCTTGTGAGTTATGTGGGAACGATGCTCATTATGGTTATGATTGTCCACCTCAAGTTCCGTTTGTCTACAATCAAGACCCGTGTTTCAATCAAAACTTTGATAATAATTTTCCACAAACTTCACCAACTTTTCCACAACAATACCTTTGTTGTAAGAACTGCGGGGGTCCTCATGAGACTTTTCAGTGTCAACCGTTGAACCAAAATTTCTATGAACCTAATCTTTGCTATAATTCTAATTTTTCCAGTTTTGACCAATATCAACCCCCGCAGTATACCGTCATTCATCATCCTCCTCAAGAAACGAGTGTGGAAATTGTGCAAGCCAGAGAAAACCTAATGAAATCTACACAAACCTTTTTAAAGAAGTTTAATCGTATATCTTTTAGAGAAACGCCAAAGGTTTTATTGCTAGCTTCAGAGAAATTTTTTGAAATTCAGCATGCTTTTAGAGAAAAGCAACATCAACCAGAGGATATACAAGAATTGCTTCATAAACTTCTTAAAGATTTGCAAATTATAAGAGAGGAGCTGGCAGAATATATTAATTCTCCGAGTTGGAATTGTCCTGCTTTCTATGACAATGATGATAAGTATACTATTCAATATAAGGAATATTTAGAGAATTCGACTAATGCAATCACACCCGATTTACCAACCGAGGAACCCGATAACTCTCTAAGTATAGGGGACGAGCATCTTAACACTAATCCGGAAATAGAATCGGACGAAGTAATAAAGTCTAGTGTTGTGGACCTTGTCCCAATCCTAAGTAAGTCCGAGGGTATTTCTGACGATACATGTGATGTGCCTTTTTGTGATAATTCTCCTCCTTTTGATGTTTTAAACGATCTCTTTGAGATTGATCCCGATCAGGGCAAGTTGACTAGCGTTGTTATGGAAGATAGTTTGGGAGAACCTCGTGTTCATGTGCCTAATGTGTTACCTACCCATCCCACCCTTATGCTGGATTCGGACTTCATTCCTTCTGATGATTCTCTCGGATCCGATCTTGAAGTTTCTTTTCCTTCCGGAACTAGAAACAAGATTTTTGATCCGGGGATATTCTTTGAAGTCCAATCCAAGAGATTTCTATCTCGGAATACATTTTCTATCTCATTTATCCATAATCCTCTCTGTCCAGTGATTGAGACTTTTCTTCCATTTTCATCCAAAAATGAAGACAAAGTTTTCAATCCTGGTATTCTTTCTTCTAATCTCTTATCTCATCGGGGTAAAATAACTTCTGATTTTTCTGAGATCCCGATGATGATTTATGGAGGGGACATTCTTATCTTGGATGTTCCTTATCTCCATTTCTATCCTCCTTGACCAAATCAAGTATGGGGGATCGAGTCAGGCTCAAGACTCGGTTAACAAAAATAAGCGCTTCGCGGGTGGCAACCCATGCTTATCCTTAGTAGTAGTATCTTAGTATAATTTTTATGAATAAGTGTGATGTGAGGAGGCTCGCCTCTTCCTTTCTCGTGTTTTGTGTTTTGTGTTTTATGTCCAGGATTGCCCGGATTACGAAGACTTTCGTGCTCGTGGTTTTGTCCATCGTCCACTCGATCTTCAATCCTTTGCATGCTTATATATGAGAATCCAATATCCTAGATCTTATTGATTTAACGTTTATCTATTAGAATAATTAATAAATGGCTTTAGATTTGCGTAGAGACCCCTTAATATGTAGATTATGCCTTGAAATTACTATGGGGGTGACAGTCTCACATTGAGGACAATGTGTAGTTCTAGTATAGGGGGGATCTTTCGATTCGATCTTACTTTAATTTGCCTTGTCTTCACGTAACCCCGTTTTCCACCAAAATATCAAAAATATGCCAAAATTAAAAAAAAAATCATAAATGTTTTGACACAATGTTTTGTCTTTTTAAGGAATAAATTTTGACTTGATCGAGCATGTTGCGCTCTAGCTTGCCCCTTAACGTATATAAATTTAATCTTTTGCTAGTCTTTTATACAAGAAGCTTTAAAATGTGAATTCTAGCTTGAAAAAGCCAAGAGTTTGCAAGTTTCCATGATAGACTTTAAATATGCAAAGCTTGTTTTATTAGACTAAGCATTCGTGGATCTTTTTATTAAAGATTTTAAATTTGCGAAGAACGAGAAATGATAGAGTTATATATATAAGTTAGATGCTAAACATAGAGTAGTTGGAACTCTTTAAGGCTCATAGAGGTTAATTGTGGTTTTTTGCTCCCACCAGCTTAATAAACGTTATATAATTGTTGAATAAATAAAGTTACTTTAGGTTTTTCTGATTCTTAGTTTAAATCACTTCGTAGAGATTCTTTCTGGTGAAAGTAAGATACACATCGAGGTTTTGTCACTGTTGTGGGGAAATAGGCTACCGATTCCTAACGGCTCGCTACCGTTGTCTAGGTAGTTAAAAGACCACAGGACTTGAAATTTGGCTAATAATAATAAGTTATGTAATAAACCGAAGCCGAAATAAGACCACTACCTCTTGCCGGCTCACAACCGATGTGGTAGTCGTTTAAAGGGTAGAGGTAATAATAATAAAAACTATGGGCTGATAAAAGTTTACTGCCTCTTGCCGGCTCATAGCCGATGTTGCAGTCTTCTAAATAAGGCACATAGTAATAATCCGAGACTGATAAAAGTTTGCTACATCTTGTAGGCTCACAACTGATGTTGCAGCCTTCTAAAAGGTCAAGGATCACCGAGGTTGAAATAAGACTCCTAGACCATGGTCCGCTCGCATACCGATGTGGCAGTTGTTTAAAGGACCGAGGTTTAATAATGTTGCAATAATAATAATAAAGCCAAAATTTGACTCTGGGGTTATCTAAAAAGGATAACCCCTAATTATAGTCTAAACCAGGTTTTAATTTATGTGAATAAGACTTTAATTTATTCGTCACAAATAATAATAATAAAATATTTAGAGGATTTAAGAAATAAGGGAGCGGAAAGTGGCAATGCTTTCACAATTAGAATTTATGAGTAGTGTTAGCATCTTAACATGTATTTAACAATGATTTCATTTTTAAGCTTGGTTTGGGGCATGTGAAAAATCAAGGACGGTGAATTTACCCTTTTAATGTTTCTTGTCCTGTGAAGTTATGATAATAAATGCATAAAAATGGTAAAATGGGGGCTTTTCAAAACTAGTGATTTTTTAATTCCCTTAGATGAACACTTAGCTACTTTTCGAGGTAATTAGTCTAAGGGGGTTGAAATTGTTGGTTTTCTAAGTTTATGTTTATGAAATTGTGTGAGGACACGGCAATAGCTTAGTATGTGGGATTTTGGTATGTCCTTAAATACACATACCTTTTATCTAATAAGACGAGCTAAAAAGACCAATAATGACCAATAAATACAGAAAAATGCATTGTATTCGTTTGTATTATGAATTGTGTCTTGCAGGTAATGGATATTGCATAAAAGGACAAAAACAAAGCAAAACAGATAAAACCAAGCACAGGAATGGAAAGAGTATGAAAAACCGAAGCCGAAGGCCCATCTTCTATGGACCAAACCGGGCCCACTTAATGGGCCGGGTCAGCCTACAATCCTTAAATTATAAACCAAAGCCCTTTTAATCAAATCCATGATCCAATAACCAAATCTAAGTCCATTAACCTTAAAACGTATCCTGGCCCAAGATGAAACATATGTCAAAGCCCATACCCAGTCCAAATCTAATTCTATTACAAAAAGGGTCAACGCGGGTCAAAGTCAAATTTACTATATATCTTTTCCACTTTCCTTCTTTTTTTTACATTCACATGAACAAAATACAAGGTAAATCCACCAAAGTGCTCGATTTATAGTGCTTATAGAAACATTTGCCTGACACCTCTGACACTCTCATTAGCCACACTGGCAATCCCACATCACCTTATTGGTCAATTAGACGTGGAAATAGATCTAACGGCTCAAATGATGAGGTTTATGAGGTGGTTTTGATTGGATGGTCATGATTTGAGTTTGGGATGCGTTTGGAAGGGCTAGAAGCTTCGCTACACCCCTATAAATAGAGGGCCTCATCACACAGCCAGAGTGTGTAGGATTTTAGCTTAAGTTAGTAGTATTTTAGCTTATTGTTTCATTTTTAGCTTATTATCCTTAATTTGATGTATTTTCCTTTTGAAAAGTTTGTACTCACTTTTGAATATCAATAAAATTCTGTTTAGTTTAATTCAAGTTCTATTCATGTTTTTACTTATTGCACTTATGGTTTGAATAAACTCAATTTTAATCTAATAAGCTCTATAAGCTCTCAAATACTACTTAAGCTAACTTATACTCAGTTAATCTTTCAAAAGCCTAACTGAGTTTAGAATTTCACTTAAATCCTCTCCTAAATACCTCAGCTTAACTTTATAGACCTTACTAGCTTGTGAAAACAAGCTAGAGCTTGTAGATTTAAGCTCTAAATGAGCAGTTAAGTCCCTGTTTAGCTAGGACAAAGGTACTCTTTCATTTACCATTTATAGCTTATTTTTATAACTCTGCTTGTTTTGTTGCTTATCATATGCTTATAGCTTGCTTATTTATGTTTAGTTGTGCTTATTCAGTTCTATTTTAGCTTAATATGTTCAGTTGTTAGCTT
>BQNB010071892.1:0-32610 GCA_026074375.1 Tanacetum coccineum
TTGCTTTTTATCATAAGAAGAACCCAAGAAGGTAATCCAAGCATTGAAGGATCCAAGTTGGATAGAATCTATGCAGGATAAGCTTCTACAATTCAAATTACAAAAGGTTTAGACCCTGGTGGATTTACCAGATGGCAAAAGGGCCATAGGCATAAAATAGGTTTACAGGAACAAAAAGGATGAAAGAGGCATTGTGATAAAGAACAAAGCAAGATTGGTTGCTCAAGGGTACACACAAGAAGAAGGGATTGACTATGATGAAGTTTTTGCCCCTGTTGCCAGAATTGAAGCAATTAGGCTATTCTTAGCCTATGCCTCATTTAAAGACTTTATGGTGTGCCAAATGGATGTCAAGAGTGATTTTATTTATGGTAAGATTGAAGAGGAAGTCTATGTTAGTCAACCACCAGGATTTGAAGATGCTGAAGGAATTAAATGTCTACCCAATGCTGATATTTTTGAGCAACTTGCTTTAATTGGGTATGAAAAACCTTCTCAGAAGCTTTAATTGGGTATGAAAAACCTTCTCAGAAACTTACATTCTACAAAGCTTTCTTTTCTCCTCAATGGAAGTTTTTGATCCATACTATTCTGCAATGCCTAAGTGCTAAGTCTACTGCATGGAACGATTTTAGTAGCACTATGGCCTCTGCAATAATATGCTTAGCCACAAACCAAAAATTCAACTTTTCTAAGTATATCTTTGAAAGTATGGTGAAGAATGTGGATAGTAGTGTTAAATTTCTAATGTATCCAAGGTTTGTGCAAGTCTTTCTGGATAAACAAGTTGGTGATATGTCTACTTATGATGAAATTTTTGTTACACCCTCTCACACAAAGAAAGTATTTGGCAATATAAAAAGGATTAGGAAAGGATTCTCTGGAGCAGTTACACCCTTATTTCCAACCATGATGGTTCAAGCTCAAGAAGAAATGGGTGAAGGTTCATCTATGCCAACTGATCCCCATCACACACCCATCATTTAATTATCAACATCATAACCTCAGAATAAACAATCTAGGAGAAAATAAAGAAAAGACACTAAGATTCCTTAATCTAGTGGTCCTACAGAGCCTATAGCAGATGAGGCTGCCAATGAGGAAAATGTACCTACACAGTCCAATGACCCACCTATCTCAAGAATTAACACACTTAGAAGTGGGGAGGACAGACTAACACTTAAGGAATTAACAGACCTTTGTACCAAACTGTCTTATAGAGTTCTTGACTTAGAGACAACAAAGACTACTCAAGCAAAGGAGATTGCTAGTTTAAAGAAGAGAGTCAAGAAGCTGGAAAGGAAAAGGAAGTCAAAAACTCTAGGGATGAAAAGATTATTCAAGATTGGTAGATCTGCACAAGTTGTTTCCTCTGAAGATGAAGGTTTGGGTGATTAGGAGGATGCATCCAAACAAGGGAGGAAAATAGATGACATTGACAAAGATGCAGAGGTTACTTTAGTTAATGAAACTTAGGGGAGGTATGATGATGCTCAAATGTTTGATACAGATGTTTTTAATGGTGAAGAAGTGTTTGTTGTAGAGCTAAGTGAAAAAGTTGTTGAAGAAGTAGTTAGTACTGCTAAAGTTACTGCTGCTGCAACAATTACTACTAAAGAGGTCACTTTGGCTTAAGCATTGGCTGAATTGAGGAGTGCAAAACCTAATATTGTGGTACAAGAGCCAGTGCAGAGTACAACCATAACAACACCTTCAACAATACCCAAAGCTAAAAGCATTACTTTTAGAGACCCTGGTGAATCTACAACAAGACCAACACTAACACCAATACCTTTAAACATCAAGGATAAAGGCAAAGCTAAGATGATTGAACCTAAGAAGCCTTTAAAGATAAAAGAATAAATAAGACTTGATGAAGAACTTGCTTTTAAGCTACTAGCTGAAGAAGAAGAACAAGCAAGACTTGCAAAAAAGAAGGCTGAGAAAGTTAAAGAAGCCAATATTTCATGGGATAATGTGCAAGAAATGATAGAGGCTGATAGGTTATTGGCTGAAAGATTACAAGCAAGAGAGCAAGAAGAATTCACAGATAAAGAGAAGGCAAGATTGTTTGTAGAACTCTTAGAAAAGATAAAGAAACACTTTGCAGCATTAAGAGCTCAAGAAAAGAGGAACAAGCCACCAACTAAAGCATAAAAGAAAAGTACAATGTCAGCTTATCTAAAACACATGGCTGGTTACAAGCAAAGTCAATTGAAGAACAAGTCATTTGCAGAAATTCAGAAGTTATTTGATAAAGCCATGACAAGGGTAAACATGTTTGTTGATAAGGATACTGAGTTGGTGAAAGAGAGCTCAAAGAAAGCTGAAGCAGAGATGGCACAAGAAAGTAGCTTAAAGAGAGCAGGTGAAGAGCTAGAACAAGAGAAGGAAAAGAAGCAAAAGATAGATGATGATCAAGAAGAAGCTGAGATGAAAAAGCTTATAAAGGTTGTTCCTGATGAAGAGGAAGTAGCAATTGATGCTATACCATTAGCTACTAAACCTCCAAGCATTGTTGATTGGAAGATTGTTAAAGAAGGAAAGATCAGTCTATTTCAAATCATAAGAGCTAATGGAAGTTCAAAAAGGTACTCATCAATGATTCAGATGCTTAGAGATTTTGACAGAGAAGATTTGGAAACTCTATGGAAATTGGTGAAAGCTAAGCATGGATCTACAAGACCAGAAGAGGGATATGAGAGAGTACTATGGGGTGATCTAAGGACAATGTTTGAGCATAATATAGAAGATACAGTGTGGAGAAATCTACTAGGAAACAAAGTGTTGATTTGGAAATTATTTGATTCCTGTGGAGTATACTTTGTGAGGTTTCAAGACATGCATCTCTTTATGTTAGTTGAGAAGAGATATCCCCTTACACCAGCAACAATTACAGAGATGTTGAACAAGAAGCTTCAAACTGATCATCTGAATGAAATGTGTTATCAGCTTCTTAAGCTTATGACAAAACAGCTCAAGAAATAGTAAAGTGTTTGGAAGCATCCTCCTAGTGATTATGAAGCTTTTAATAAAGAAACTTGAGATTTTTGAAGAAGAATATCAAGTTTAAGGGAGGATTGTTAGGATTAAAAGCCTCTTAATGATGTTTAGAAGTGACTAATGCTAAGTGGAAGTTAAGACTGTAATAGTGTTGTTAGTTATAATCTTATGAAAAAAATATGATAAGTAGTTGAGTATTGCTAGTTACTACTGCTAGTGTTAAGCTACTACTGCCTAGTGTATATTACTAATGCTAGTTACTACTGCTAGTTGTATGTTAGTACTGATTAGAGTAATAGTAGTACTGCTAGTGTTAACTTAGTATGTGGAGTGAGATTGTAGTAAAACTTTCTAAGTAGTTAATATTGTTGTGCACAGTTAGTGATTTTGAGTACAAAAAGTTGACTATATTGGTGTTAAAAGTTAATAACTGCTGAAAGGATTACAACTGCTGAAAAGGATAAGATGCTAGAGAAAAGATAAATATTACTTTGGGTATGTATGAGTATTTTTATAAAGCTGCGTATAAGTTATATTGTTTAGAGATCATGATTAACTTAGGAAATATTGTAATTCCCATTAGGATCCTTGGTGTATAAAGGAGGCCTAGGGTATAGTAATTCTATGTATTAGTATCAAAAGTATCAATCGAGTCTTCTTAGAATTGTCATAGCTCAGGTTTTGTACACTAACACTTAAGAGTGTTGTTTATATCGAGGCTGAAAGTTTGGTAAACTGTTTGTTATTGATCTTATTTATTATTGTTTCATTGAAATTCTTCTTAGTATCATTGACTAGATTCCGCATAGTCTTTGATATTCACAATCAAAGTTTCTATCATAGTTGTTTTGAATTTATTCAATACAACTTAGCCTTATACAAGCTAAGCAAGATCTATTCTATTGGGATCAACATAATCTAAACTAATGGTGATAACAATAAGATAAAAGACTGTGTTTATTTAATCATGTATTACTCCCTAGATTGCTTCTCCTAGTGTTGTTGCCCTGTCACCCTTGTGATAATCTGTGTAATTATTTCCTAAGTCAGGAACGAACTACACGAACCCACCGTCTACTTAGCATTCCGTTAGAGCAACGCACAAGCAAGGTAGTATGAAGACTTTTACAAGGCCCCTAAGGGTACACTAAGTGCATGTGAAATATATTAAGAGTGGATCAACTATATTAGGGGGCAAGGTAGTATGAAGACTGTTACCCGATGGTATCCTTTCTACACAATCACGTTTCCCTAGACATATCAACAGCGATACAGACAAAAGCTAGTTTTCTAAGGCCTAACATGCACATCCATCACAAGAAACAACACCACTAAGAATTACATTCTAGGTTTCATACAATCATAAATAAACACAATAGAAGGCTTATCCTAGCATGTAAATAAAGCAAGAACATAGATGAATCAAACAACACATAGACATATCGAATGATTAAATAAACCTTACTTGATTAAAACATGAGTTGGAGGAAGTACAATAGGGTTTTTAGGCCCTAAAATCGTCCCTAACAGGTGTTAACGAACTAGGGTTCTGTTAGATGTTAGAAAAAGACTCGGTCACCCAGTGTATTTAACTGTTTATTAATAGCTCGTAGTTAATAGTTTAACGTATGACTTTCGGTAATTACCGTGGTGGGGGGTGTACAAATACCTGTTATATTGTCAGAACTATATATATACCTCTTCAACTTTGGAAAGAGGTAGCTAGTCATTATTTTTTTCCATTTAAACAACACTTGTTTCTCTCTCTAGAAAACCTCTCTGTGTTTATTCTCTAGAAACTAGCCAAGTTAAAGAATCGACCTGGTGTTTTAGTGTATAGTTTGATATACCAACAATTGGTTATTTAGAGCTTATGGTGATTTAGATCGTGTGTATGTGTGTGTGTGTTCTTGATTTAGATCAAAAAGGAGTGCCTTTAAGGTTTGCAACGCGTTTTTTCTTATTCTCCAGATTTTAGATTTTTGTTATGTTAAAGTTAGGTGTTACTAGTTACTCTAGCCTTGTAGTATGAGTAATAGTTGTGCAAAAGAAATCAAGAGAAATCGTTCAAAGGTAAATTTATAGGTGTTTTTTTGATAAAACTCGTTGTTCTTCGTGGAGAGTTGGAGATATTTCTTTATGGCGAGTTGATTAAAAAGGAATAATTTATGTATAGTAGGTGACACTGTGTGAAATTGGCGGGTTGCTTTCTTAAGGAGAGTTGCTAGAATTATTAGGCAGCGAGTTATCAGTTTAAGGCGTTTGAATATTTTATTAGAAAAAAAATACGAAACAGAAGCTATTGGCAGTTTAAAAACTCTACGGACGGTTGCTCAAAATTGTCGACGACGTTGACAGCACGGCGATTTGATAGATACGCGGGTTTGCTTGCTACAACTGGACTGCGGTTTGCTCATATTCTTCGCGGCGGGTTTTTGGTACCACTGGCGGCGAGTTATGCGACCGTTGTGCAATTTGGAAGTATTAAAACTTGGACTAATATCAATTAACACGAAACAAATTTGTTATCCTCACTACTTTTAACGTTATACTCCTAAAATTGATCGATCAAAATATCATGTCATAATAAAACAAAGAGTCTAGTATGTCAGAAGGATATTACCGGTGTGCGGTTATGATACACGCCCACAATGCTTGATTAGAACAGATTTTGAATCTGGCAAAACGTATAGTCTGTATGTACTGGGAAAGGATAATGGAGAGAATATAATGAAGGTCCATTAATGGAAAGTCTAGTTCATATGAACGGTCTCAGATGTTATTGCTGCAGGAATGAGGGTGCATTTTCAACAAGGTCCTGTAGTGCTAGAGTCCTTAACGACTTTAGCTGAAGAAAGGAAAGGTATAAAGATGGTCATTCGTGCAAACAAAAAATCTCTACTTCAAGGTTATACCAACAGACATCTACTCACTCATCAACCCACTTTACTGATCGTCCAAAGGACTTTTGGGACAAATGTGAGATGATTCTGGAAGGTTCTGAGTTAACAAAGGATGACCGGGAATCTCAATTATACGATGAATTTGAACACTTCGTCATACATCAAAGGAGAAACCATTCACGGTACCATGTTAGGTTTTCGGAAAACTCATATTGAAACATGAGAAACATCAAGAGACATGTACAGGATTGCAGCTTAACTATAAGTTTGAACAACATGTACCTGAGTGGAGTAGATTCATATTTGAATGTCACAACTTAACAGAGGTTTGAAGAAGTCCAATTATGATCAGGCTTTATGCCTATTTAAAGCAACATGAGGTACATGCTAATGGAGAACAGAACAATGATGGAAAGGTTCCTTCAACCAACTAATGATCCTTTGGCACTAGTGTCGAAATGCCTCTGTCAGCAGTTATCACACAATCATCCAAGTTCTCTAATCCTCAACTGAACCATCTCCTGCTGACAACTTTCAACTAGACTCAGGAAGTTCTTCAACAGAAAACTTGATTGAAAGTTTATCCAACTCACTTGCCCTCCTCACTCATGTTACCAAGCATCTTCCTCAAAAAAAAAACAATCAACTCGCTAGAACCCTATACCTCTATGTCTAATGCAAGGAAACAATAGCTACGGTGCTTAGAAGCGAGTTGTGTTCAAGCTGTCCGTGGAAGATACAAGAGTGAATAATCAAGGAAGAACCATTCAGAAAAAACAATGCAAGAGGAAATGTTGTAGCTGGATATGTAGGAGGGCAGATACGGAGGGGCATTATTAATCCTGTAAGCTAACCCATTAAGTGCTACACTATACTGGGACTAGGGCACATAGCACGAGAATGTCTAAGGCCAGTTACTTCAGGATTCGACTACTTCAAGACAAGATGTTACTAATGCAAAGACAGGAGACTGGTGCAGTAATGGAATGAAGAACATTCATTGTTTCTTGCAGGAGAAAAGGTTACCAACTTTGATGGTGATGTGGATGTGATTTCACCAGAGAATGATTTGGCCACTCAATGGTGATCAGATCTTTGAAGCTGATCAATGTGATGCTATTCGAATATGATGTTGACGTGCTCTAATGTACAGACCATGTTTCATGGTTAAATCTTTCATCTGAAGATCCAATCTACGATGGAATCCCGGGCCATCCATGACTCGAATACTCCAATTTGAGTACAAGATCATGATACCTTTGTGATCATATGGATGGTATCATGAGTACACGAGATGCAAAATGATGTACAACACAACTACTTGTTGACTAATGCTGAATATACGAAGTGATAGTAATATTTATTCGCGTCATATCAGTTATCTGGAAGACCAACAAAGAAAATTGTGTACAAAGGTAATGGTATTTCTGTACAAATGATGCATTAATGTCAATATCCATGAAAAATTGCATGAAGAGGGGTTTTAACAGGGTTGTACTAACGTTAGATTAGCAATAAGCCAGACAAGGTGTTGAATGATTCATGGACCTCTGTCTTGCGAGTATAAGGAACTGGGCGGGGCGTATGAAAAAAGGCAACAGTTTGAATGTAACTGAAAGAGAACGAAAAATTGGATGAACAAATGACGGATTATTTATTCAGCGAAAATAGAAGGAAACTCTTCTTTAAAATCTATAACTTCATTCAGTACAAATACTACTTACGTTCTACCGTTTGCACATTATAAGTCAAAGACATAGAAGTAAACCATTTTGAAAAGGATTATTTTAAACAAAAAGAAAAGAAGACAAAATTCCTTGAAGAGTTTTTGACATAAAAAGGCTAACAGAAAAGGTTGAAGATAGATTATACAACAAGATCAATATGTTCAATGGTTCACATGTTATGTACAACCAAAATCGTTTTATGATTGAAAGAACAAATCGGTGTAGCAATAGCTACACAAATCCCTTTTATCTCGCTGCGTGCAAAGCAAGCTAGTCTGCTCTCTATAATGGTCATGTACTTGTCACATACCAATTCATACCACCACGGTGTACTGACTCAGAGGATACTCTGTGAGATAGCTGAGATAACTAGGAAAGAATTGCTGTTGAAAATGCAAAAGCCTCTATGTGTGGAAAATAAAGTTTAAGATTGCACCCCAAATTACTTGAAGAGAACCTTTGCACACAAAGAGATTTGACCCTTGACCAGATTTTTTGGTCCCAAGAGATAAATGAATCAAAAAAGGCTGAACCTCAGTCTAAGACCACTTTCAGCATTGACTGTGTATCACCCATACACTGTCAAGCTTGTCCTAGGGTTCTTCTTATAAAAACTCAAGTGAAATTAATCTTTATCACTCACATACTATTTTACGGAATTGGCAAAACTTGCCAAAAGAGAAATCCACCACAAGTGTCACATAAAGGGGAAAAGAGGTTTTGAACAAACAAAAAGATGTTACATCACTGAAGTTATACCTTTTCAAATCTTAAAGAACAATTTGAAGGAGTTTCAAAATGCACTTTTTCCAGAAGTTAAAGAAATGGAAGTAAATCTCTTGATCGCAAATGAATAACGAGTGGACCCAGAAGGATGTGGACAAGCAATGTGCTGACATTGAAAGGAATAACATTCTCATTGAGAATGGAATCTTAATTGCTGAAAATGTTTGTCAGTCAATTGTGGTATGTTACGGAAACAGATCACTTGTCTAGTCTTTGAAAGCTGGTTTCCACAAATAAAAAATGGAGTATCAAACGGATGTTCATCGATAAAAATGATGAAGCATATTCAAACTTGAAAGGGATGACCTAAATTTGCAATTGGAAAGTCATGACATCTTTCAAAGAAAGGTTTTGAGAACATAGGAAATCAACGCAATAGACATCCAGGAGGCTCCTGATTTTAATCATTCTTTAAGATCAAGAATCTGGAACATCTAGATTCGCAAGAAAGGGACGACGCGTGATTAGGACTTGAAAGTTCTAGTCTCGTGAATGTGATGAGCGAAGTTGTGAACCTTTGTTAGATGATAAAGATGTCAATGATCTTCACTTGAACAGGATGGCGTGGTTTAAGGAGCAGAAATAGAAAAGGTTTAAGCAGCATTGCAAGGAATGTTAAGTCTATTTAGATCACGCGCCCTAGCACTAATGGAAAGACATCTCCTTGTTTAACACAGCTACAAGGATCTTAAGGCTCAGTTAGAAGGAAATTTGAAAGTTGCCACTAGAAGTTCTGTCAAAACAAAAGTTCTTGCTCCTGGTATGTATGCCATAGATGTAGAACCAATTCCTCCTCGCCTTAAGAACAATAGGAGTGCACACTTAGACTATATAAACCATCTTAAGGAGAGTGTAGAAACGATCTGTGAGGAATTGTTAAAAGAAGCTAGAATTGTAAAACCTCTTGATAGTGCCCTTACTTCTGCTTGTCAATACACGAAACGTTCTCAGGAATTGTTAGTATATGTGGTTGGCACTTGCCCAAAAATTTTCACTCCAATAGATATAAGGGCTGCCATCTACCCTTTTCCTAGAAAAAAAGCAAGATGACTTTAATGGATAGATCGGGGAACTTCAACTAATAACACACAGAAACATGGAGTGCACCAGAAAGTTCAACAGACTAATGTCCCCATGATTCATTCTACAGGAGTAAACAGTTCCACTGAAGCAAGCGAATCAAAGCCTAGAAGCAGAATATAAGAAAAATAGGAACCTGCCTGCTACGATCTGAGAATAAGAAGCAAGTCGGAGACCAACCCTAGGACATATAAGTCAGTATGGACAAAAGTGATCGGGTATATTCTAGCATTAGCTGCTAAGGTGGTTGTAATTAATTCGAATTCTGAATCTGTGTGAAAAACTTGTAACAAATGTTTAAACTCTACAAGTCATGAAATGTGTGTTGTTAATATCTTGAACTCTGTGAATGCTACTCCCACTGTTAAAATTGTCTTAAATAAAGGGAAGCAGATCTGGAAACCAAAAGGCAAACTATCTGATAACAGTTTGAACAAGATCAAGCAGGTTTGGAAAGCAACGGGCAAACTATTTGCTAATATTGGTTATCAATGGAGACCCACAGGAAAGAAAGTCGCCTTAGGAAACTAATTGGGGTATCAATGGAGACCCTTCAGGAAAGAAATTTGCCTTAGGCGGACTGTGCCCTTTAACCTAAAGCTGTTCTGTGCCATGTTCTATCATAACTGTTAACCACAGGACCACAAATATTGTGGGAACCGAAATTCCAAACTCTCCACACTCGACTGTTTTCAAATGCAGGTCGTACAGGTCATCCTTTGGTATCTGGACTCAGGCTGTTCAAAACATATGACGGGGAATCGTTCAAAGCTCAAGAACTTTGTGGAAAAGTTCATCGGGACAGTCAGATTCGGGAATGATCACTTCGGAGCTATCATGGGTTATGGAGATTATGTTATTGGTGACAGTGTGATCTCCAGAGTATACTACGTGGAGGGACTTGGACACAATCTATTCTCTGTAGGGCAATTTTGTGATTCTGATCTTGAAGTTGCCTTCAGAAAGCATTCTTGCTTTGTTCGTGATATTAATGGTGCAGACTTACTTAAAGGTAGTCGTCGCACCAATTTGTACACGATATCGATTGATGATATGATGAAGTCTTCTCCAATATGCTTGTTGTCCAAAGCTTCCAAGTCCAAATCATGGTTGTGGCATCGTCGTTTAAACCATTTAAACTTCGGCACAATCAATGATCTTGCTCGAAAAGATCTGGTTAGAGGTCTACCAAGATTGAAGTTTGAAAAATATCATCTTTGCTCAGCCTGTCAACTTGGAAAAAGCAAGAAGTTCTCCCACAAACCAAAATCTGAAAACACAAATATGGAAGTTCTTCATACCCTTCACATGGATCTGTGTGGTCCAATGAGAGTCCAGAGTATTAAAGGGAAGAAATACATTTTAGTCATCGTGGATGACTATTCAAGATTCACATGGGTAAAGTTTTTTGAGATCAAAGGCTAAAACTACAGAGTTTGTCATCAACTTCCTTAAGCAAATACAGGTTGGTCTTAACAAAATAGTCAGATACATCCGAACAGATAATGGAACGGAATTCTTCAACCAAGTTATGTCTAAATACTATGAAGGTGTTGGCATATTTCATCAAAAGTCTATTCCGAGAACTCCTCAACAAAACGGCATTGTCGAAAGACAAAATCGTACACTTGTGGAAGCAGCACGTACAATGCTGATATTCTCAAAAGCACCGATGTTTCTATAGGCAGAAGCTATAGCTACTGCTTGTTACACCCAGAACTGATCCCTAATTCATACTCATCATAACAAAACTCCTTATGAGCTTGTACATGATAAGAAGCCTGATCTTACATTTCTCCGAGTATTTGGTGCTCTGTGCTATCCTACAAATGATAGCGAAGATCTAGGAAAATTTCAAGCCAAAGCTGACATTGGGATTTTCGTTGGGTATGCTCCTAGCAGGAAGGGCTATAGAATCTACAACAAGAGAACTCGTCGATTAATGGAAACAATTCATGTCACATTCGATGAGATGCATCAGACAATGGCTCCTGTACGCATGAGTTCAGGACCCGAGCCTATCATTATGACCCCTGGACAACTCAAATCAGGGCTCGCTCCAACCGATAAAGAGCTGGAGATGTTATTTCAACCAATGTTTGATGAATACTTTGAACAATCTCGAGTCAATGAACCAGTACCTTCTGCTACTGCAGTTAACGCTCAAGTTGTTCCACCTGGTACATCTTTGTCTACAACAATTGCTCAAGACGCACCATCTACAAGTGCTTCATCGTCAACATCAGATATGCATCATCCAGTCCGACATCAAGGTATTGCAGAAGAACCCACTCTCGAAGACTCCCTAATCACTCACGATGCTCTACATCCTTCATTTAACCCTGTTACTGGAGAACCTGGTTTGGCACAGTCATCATCTGGGAATGTTAATTCAGCGGAACCCAACCAAGTTACTCAACCACCAGATCATCTCAGAAGATGGACCAAAGATCACCCTCTTGATAACATCGTTGGCAATCCCTCTCGTCCTGTATCTACCAGAAAACAGTTAGCATCCGATGCTTTGTGGTGCTGTTTCCATACTGAACTGTCTAAAGTCGAACCCAAGAACTTCAAAATTACCGTGATAGAAGACTACTGGTTTCAAGCCATGTAAGATGAAATTCACGAATTTGATCGGCTTAAAGTATGGGAGTTAGTACCTCGCCCAATCTATGTTATGGTTATCGCTCTCAAGTGTATCTACAAAGTGAAGCTTGATGAATATGGTGATGTATCGTTTCATTGCTCCAGTTGCATGAATAGAGGCCATCAGAATCTTCATTGCCAATGCCGCAACCAAGAATATGATCATCTATCAAATGGATGTCAAAACTGCTTTTCTGAATGGTGATCTTCAAGAAGAAGTCTTTGTCAGTCAGCCTGAAGGATTTGAAGACCAGGATAATCCTACTCACGTCTATCGTCTGAAGAAGGCTCTTTATGGGCTAAAGCAGGCACCAAGGGCGTGGTATGACACACTCTCAAAGTTCCTGTTGGCCAACAATTTCTTCAAGGGTGCAGTGGATCCAACGTTATTCACACGCAAATCAGGCAAACATATTCTACTTGTTCAAATATACGTAGATGACATCATTTTTGCCTCAACAGATCATAATGCGTGTCACATATTTTCCAAAGAAATGAACTCCAAATTTCAGATGTCAATGATGGGACAAATGTCGTTTTTCTTAGGACTACAAGTTTCTCAAAGTCCTAGAGGCATCTTTATTAACCAAGCAAAATATGCTCTCGAAACCTTAAAGAAATATGGAATGGATTCGCTTTGACCCTGTCGATACACCAATGGTGGATAGATTGAAATGGACAAGGATCTCATGGGGATCTAGTTGGACCAATGATTTAGAGGAAATGGTTGACTCCCTAATGTACCTTACAGCCAGTAGACCCGACCTTGTATTCGCCGTATGCATGTGTGCTAGATATCAGGCTAAGCTACCGAAAAAGCACTTTGAAGCTATCACGTTGTCTTTCAGTAATTGAAAGGAACCATTAAACATGGGTCTTTGGTATCCGAAAGGACAACGCCATGTCAAGAGAAGTACGTCGGGACAGTGCTCAGGTTTCTTGAGATAGATTGGTTAGCTTGGCATCAATGAAGTTAAAGAAAGCACTGCAATATCAAACTTACAGAAGGATAAATAATATCGCCATGTCGGATGTTGTGCTCAAATCCTTTGGATGCGATCACAGCTCAAAGGACTACAGATTAGACTTCAATAAAATTTTATGTACTGTATAACAAGAGTGCAATTGCTTTTGCTGTAACAACGTTCCTAACACTCTCTTTTTTAGATCCAAAACACATCGACATCACGGTCGTCACCATTAATTCGAGGAGCAAGTGGGAAAATAGAGTGGTTGAACTCTACTGTGGAATACGAACTATCAAACTTGCAGACAATTCTCACAAAGCAATTACCTAGAGAACAGTTCGAATTTCTTCTTCCACGCCTAGGCATGAAGAGTTTGACCCCTGAAACTCCTCAGTCGTCTCAAGAAGGAGAGGATGGAGTAAACGAAATGCTTTCGTGTATCCTTTGTATATGGGTCTAACATATATATATATATATATATATATATATATATATATATATATATATATAAAAAATAAAAAAACTTAGGAAATATTTGAAGTCATTTGGAATTACTAAAAGGCTTCCAATTACTTCAAATTGTAACCCGGTTAGATGTCTGAGCATGGATTACTTTATATCCAAGCATTATGGGATTATACTAAAACAATGGTGATGGTAGAGCTGTTCACCTGATCTTTTCATCTCAATCAACGACTACAGCTCTTTCAATAGAAAACGGGTCGTTGTTTGAGGGGGAGAGTGAATGTGAAAATTTGCTTCATCACACAAGGTTACTTAAAAGATAGTGATGGGGAATCTTCCATGGTCATTTAGGACCGTGTTGTATGATATGAAAGAGTAATTCTAAGTTGGTTGGTTGTATTCTAATGGGTTAATATTTGAAGGGGAGTTAATTAATTTTAACTCAAAGGTCCAAAGTTATCTATAGTTATAATGTTAGGGATTTAAAAGCAATTTGCTTTTTGTTTCCTAGCCTTATTAACCAATAGGGAATAAATTGGCCAATTGCCTAAACTTAGAAGATCCTTAGAAATACTTAAAACAAAAAATAAAAGAAGATGGAAACCTAAGGGACTGAATCTGCCAACTTACTAACTTAGGATATAAAAAGGGGCGGCGAGTTGGTTTTGGTCAAACTTATCAAGTTCCAGTCAACGAAAAAACACACACACACACTCATACGCAACTCTCGCGCCAAGAACAAAGTTTCAAATCTTTGATTTCCAGTGTTTCTTGCACACAGGTATTTTTTTTTTGTTCATCGACGTTAATCTTTTATCAATTTATTCTATGTCGTGTATCACTGTAATCTGAATGAAAACACATTAAAGTTGTAGAAAATAGATCTAGGGTTCGTTTTAGATGAAAATGCCAATGAGTTGTTGTTAATGTGTGATGTAGTTGCTGGGAATTGTTCATAAGGCATAGATTACTAAGTTTTGATGTGTGGATTTTTGTCTCAAACAATAGTGAATGATTTGCTTATGATTCTTGGTGGCGGGTTGACTGTTAGAAAGTAAAAGTCAGTGTGTTTGATGGAAAGAATGGTAGTAATGTGTATCTTATGAGTAGGAAAGCCTAGGAATGCCTTAGGATGTGCTTAGTTTTGTCAAAAGATGTGCGTGGTTTGAATTTTAAGAAATCAGTCCTGATGGCGAAGATTGTTTGATTCTAGGTGGCGAGTTATTATCTTATATTTATTTTTATGTTTTGCAGGAAACCGCCGCACCGCGGTGGTTCTGGTGGAATTTATTTCTTTTTTTAATAACGTATTCAACCCGATGGTTCATTTATGGCGGGTTGAATTCACAGCGAGTCGTCTAATGGCGGGTTGATTCACAAGGTTTGCCATATATTTTTTTTATTTTTATTCCAAGGGTAAACCGCCGTCTCTCTGGCGGTTTGGTTCGGAATATTTGTTATATATAAAATATTAACGCCCTTTTAATTTAATTTTAAGCGGCGGGTTGGTTAATCTTATTATAATATTCATGGCGGTTTAGTGCCTTCTTTCGCGCGGTTTTTGCTCGATTCTCCTAACGGCGGGTTGGCATTCTGCCTAGCGGCGGTTTGGGCTAAGTTTCATAAATTTGGCCCATCAAGCCCAATAATCAATCAAAGCCCCTTCGAATGATCCATGTTGCTTTTTCTAACTACCCATCCGGGGCTTAGTTAACAAGGTAATTGATCCTGTTGGATAATTCTGCATCCTGTGACCTCATATGTAGTTTTCATTCAAACCGAGTTACCTCTATTTTTAAATCATATCGTGAATGACATGACTTAATCAAAGCCTTAGTTCTCTAGTACATCGTTTTCTCTGCAATGTTTGTCTCTTTGTTAATACTCTTTTGCAGAAGAATACCGGATTGGCAGAACAATAATGTTCCCACTCAACCACCGACAAGGAACAGTTATGAGCAGATTGTACCTCGTTCTCAGTGGTAAATAATCGGGGAAACAGCAAACCTTCTTTTCAAGGCTCAAAATTCAAAAGTATCCCATTTTCGATTATCAGTGGACATACTTGAGTAATACCAACTTCTTCCGTGCATTCTACTGCATCATCAAGTTGTTCCCTTGCTATCTACATGCAACTAATTCTGGAATTACAATGAAATATGACCGAGAAGACTGGGTTTATAGTTGTCATAAGTTGATGAAACAAATGGTTCGATCTTTTTGTTGATCTTCTCAGAAATGGCATTAGCAATTAACTCATGTATCCAAGTCTCATACCGTTTGAGTTACCCCGTCTGGTAACTACTGTGATTGAATTGTTACTGAGCTGGGATAATCTGTGAACCTGTAGAATTGTCTCCAATATTATTGGCGTGAAATTATGTGTATAACCATGAGAGCAATTTAACCTTAATCAACGGTGCTTGACAGGAATGACTTCTGGCAGTGACAAACCAGACCCCAGTTCTACAAATGCTTGTGGGGAATCGTCACTCAAATAATGTTGATCATTGCAGAAGCTGTTATGGGAGAGTTTACTCAAGGGATCTCCAGGACATTGTGTTCTCACACAAGGAAGTCATAAACCAGTCTGAAGGACCCAAAGAGAAAGTTAACTCCTCTCCTCATTCCTTATGGGAGGTTTTTTATAGGTGAAGGTCGTAGTTTGATAACCTAAAATATATATAAAATATAATACTTTTAAAAGAGAAATTAAGAAGATTACCAAGTTACCCTTGATAAAATTCACTCTCAAAAATATATATAATATAATATAAAATACGTATGTTTAACCGGGTAAGTATGATCACCCGAGTCGTTTCCCCAACGACTAGTGAAATTGAAACCACGTTTTAGGTTCGGATCTTGATTTGAATGGAACAAATATATTTTGGATAAGCTATTACTACGAAATTAAGAAGCAACAAATAATGACAATTAAGCAAGTAGACAAACTAAAATTTCACTAAATAAAGAAAAATTGCCGAAAATTATTAAAAATAAAAGCCCTAATTTTTATCTTTTTATAAAAGTTTAATTGAACTAATTAAAACTTAACCCTAATTATTAATTAAAACTTAATAAACTAATTAAAAACTTAACTAATGGACTAATGGTGCAAAAATCTAAGGGATAAACGGGGAAACTAACAGACTAATGGAGGGTTAACTTAGTAAACTACTAAATTCGAAAGTTACACTATCTACCCTGAGAATCTACCCCGATCACAAACTAAGGTCCAAATAAGCATTCGAAATTTTAAAGAGCTTAAAATGAAAAACTCAAAGAAGCAAAGTTGTAAAGGAAGCTAGGGAGAACAACTTTAACAAAAGCACTATAGTCTGAAACTCAAAGAAAAACTCTAAAAAGAGCTTATTAATAAGCTGCTACAGAAACTAAGGGTTTGGGCTAAGTTTTACTAAAACAGCGATTGTGAGCTCAAATAAAGCTTAAATTTAAAAAGGAAAAGTGATTTAGAAAGCTAATGATGTGCTTATTCTAAAAATGAAAAGAAATTAAAGCTAGAAGTGCTTTTAAACTACTGAAATTAAGCATGAACTAAGCAAACTCAGGAAATAAGCAAAGTAGCACTAAATCCAAATGATCTTAAAAGCTTAAAAGGCTAAACTAGACTCTAAAACTTTAAGGGCTTATAAAACTACTTATAATCTATCTAATTAAGCTAGAAAATCTAGACCCATAGGCTAAATTAACAGATTTAAACCCTAAAGTTTCTAAGTACTGTTTTTGGAATTTTCAGGTTTTTTATGACTTTTGACAGCTAAATAAGCTTAAGACAATAAGCTAGAAAACAAAATTAAAGACTTAAACTATATTAAGCTATATTAAAACTCAAGTCCTACTGAATTTAATAAGCTAAATCCTAAAATTACCTATCTAAATTAAGCTAAGAACACAGCAGTACTAACTGAGGTTAGTACTGGTAGTGTAAAAGTTCAGCAGTACTTTCAGGTGAAAGAACTGCTGATGCAATTTGACTTTTAAGAACAAAATTAAGCTATGAAATAAGCTAGAAAATGAAAACTAAAGCTAAATTCATAATAAGCTATAGCTAAACTTAATACTACTGAATTAGCCAAAATCTAAGCTAACAGTACTAACTTGTGAAAGCAGTACTAACTTGGAAGTTAGTACTGGTAGTGCAAAGGTTCAGCAGTACTAACTTGGTTAATACTGCTAGTGTAAATCAAGAGTGCACTAAACCAAACACCCCTTTTAGACTATGACAGGTTTGAGTAAAGCTTTTAAAGAGAATTAATGATAACATATACTAAATACCAGATAAAAACTAGCTTAAAACAAACTTAGCAATCATGATTAAACAACTGAATAAGCTTGAATCTAGAATCTAAAATATTTAAACTAATATTTTTGGATTTTATTGAATTTTTCATGACAGAAATTTGATAAGATAAGAATCTAAAATAATTTAAGCAAAAAGCATAAGGACAAACAAACTAAAAAGCACTATAAGAGATTATTTTAAGCATTGATAAGCAAAGATATTAAGCATATAAGCAATGACTAAGCAATGAAAACTGAAATTAGAGAAGAATGAAAAGAGAAACTTACTTGATCCTTTAGCTAAACAAAAGGAACCAATTAAGGCAGCTACAAGCTCTCTAGCTTATGAATAAGCTAGAGTATAAGTCCTTGGGATCTCTTCCAAGTTAAGATCCCCTTCCAAAAACTCTAATTTAGTAAGATCCATAATAGATTTAACTGATTTAAAGTAAGATTAATTCTGAATTCAAACAGCTCTATTTCAGCTTATAGACTGAAAGAGCTTAATATGAGCTTATTGAGACAATTTTAGCTTATTAAGAGAGCTTATGACTTAAAATGAGAGCTTAGAAAATGAGATTTAAAACACTAAAAACTGAATTTCATTAATTAAAGAAGCTGATTACAATACTTGAAAAAGGAAAATTACATTTAAGGGAAATACGAATTTAAACTAGACTAAATTACTAAAAACTAGATATATATGTATGCTCCTATGTGTGTGAGAATGAGGCCTATTTATAGCTCTGAAAGAAGCTTCTAGGTTCTCTAGCCCTGCTCTCCAATCTTTCAATCCTGGCCAATCATTTCTTCAATCATTTGAGCTTCATTTGTGGCCGTTTGATCAAAATGTGGACACCTGAGGATTGCCAGCGTGTCATTCCATTGATGTGACGTTTGTGCTTCTTTTGTGAGTATTTTAGTACAAAAACCCACATTAATTTGTGCTTTCACCATTGTTGACGTGGCTTTCTTTGATGGGGATTGGCCAATGGGAGGGTTTGGTGATGTAATTCTCTGCCATGTCAGTCCTTGTCAACCGAATTGTCCTTTGTACCCTCTAATTTTAAAAACCCCTTTGTTTTGAGTGGAGGGTGAAATGGGGAAGACGATGAACAGTGAATGGGATTTACCCGCCTATTTTATAACTGAAATGGGTAAAACTCGTTTGAACTTTGGCTTTGATAAACACAAATGGGTCCTTGTGCTTTATTCCCCTTTTTCTAGTTATAGAACAGTTTGGGAATTAGCAATTTTGGCCCTTGTGTTTTATAATAAGAGGAAAATGGGTTTTGTTGATATTTATTGACCAATGTTTGACTGGGATTTGATGAGGCTTGATCTTTTTCTGGCTTCAGGCTTTGGATCTTTGCGCATCTTATTTGGACTCTTTGATTCTCGTTTTGTTCCGTGTTTGCTCGCTTTTGACTGTTTTTCTTGTAATTGTTTTGTCTTATCAGTACCTGCACACACAAAACACAAATACAAGATATTTTTGCCATTTTTTGGTCTGTATTGGGTTTATTTGGGTTATTTTCAGGTATAAAATAGTATGTGTATTTACACTTATTCAAATTTCCCCAAACTAATCGATGTGTGTTCCTCACGCAATATCACATGCCTTGATAACCAAATATCTCAAAAATATAACCCCAAAACTAAACCTTTGAAAAGTAGCAAAGATTTTTATTGAGAGAGTTAAGAGATCACAAGTTATAAAACACCCGATTTTCCATTTTCTAAGATTTTTCTCTTTTTATGATTTTTTCTTGATAATTAACTACCTAACTTTAACTTATTTGTGTTGACATAATGTATTGTCTTCATTACCTTATTAGTAACTTTGAGGATCATAGAATAAAAAGCACAATTAAGTGTCTAAAGATACTTCATATCCTGGATTTTCCACTTCTCCATGCTAAGCTTTAAAAATAAAATCACTGTAATTACGAACTAAAAGGCTAAGGACTATTTATAATTACACTTGTGAATTCCTCTTCCGAACATAATTCATATATTAAGTGTGATGAGTGTGTTTCAAATTAATTTAAACCGTTAAATACACTTATTAGATAGATGAACTGACGACCAAGGCTTTACATATTGGGCCTTTTGGGCTAAGATAGTTAATCCACTTAGTAGAATCAAACTCAAAAGCATAACAAAAAACCTCCTTAGCTAAGACATCGTTGGTTCACTTGTTCCATGAATGACTTTCTTCTCTAGCGATCCCACCGTCATCGGGTAAGTGCTAAGGCTTTTGACACCCCATCCGGAGAATACTAACCGAAACGCATGAACTTCCGATGAAAAAGCTTTGTAGACTTTTGCAAACCTTAGCTCAAAAAGAATACCTTGGTTTTAGAAAATGAAACTTTTACTATTTATTTTCTAACTTTGCAACTTTATTATTCACTATTTATTAGGCTAGGAATTGGTATCACTTTTCTTTCGACGACTACGATCGGCCTCGCCTCGACAAGAGCTCGTGTACTAAATATGATATAACACTAAATTATACATCCTCCATCCTTTCTTTCGATGTCACATCGGGAGCGAACCGACAAATGCCCATGTACTTTATTGCGATGGAGTTTGTATATTAATTATTAACACTTAAGGATTTATAACTTGCATCCTTTTTATTCACTACATTGATTTTTTTTTACTTTACAAATAGTAAAAATTTCGTATTTAGAAAACCAAAGTATAAACTCGAACTAAAATTCTTATTTACCAACGATGTTTGACTCATCATTGATAAAGCTTTTTTCTCTAAATATGTTGATTAGACTTTTAAGAGTAAAACTCTAATTTGCAAAAATTAAGGAGAACACGTATAATTAATCATTTTAAGAGCTTCGGGGAAGAAAAATCACAAGTTATTCTTATAAGCTTTTAAGTTTTCCAAATAAACTTTGTTTAGCATCCTAATTCGTAAACAACACTATCATCTCTTATTCTTCACAAAAGATATTTGCAAATACTTAGCCTATATAAAATCCAACTTGGCATATTTAAAATCTACTTGAGATTAGCACAAGTCTTCATTTACTAACGATTTCAAGTCTAGCATGTTTAAAGTCTACATGAGACTAGCACAAACTATCATCATTATTGCTAAGGAGAAAGCTAGAACTCTACACGTACGATCGGGTCAAAAATTACTTCTTATTCTTACCAACGGAAAACCTACATTTTTGTCTTATCACTTTTTTTTATATATTTTAAACATTTTTAACTAAATAACAAGACTGAAAAATTTAAAATTTTTGCTATTTTTGTGGGAATATGGGTACGTGAGAACAAAACAATAAGCAAGCAACATCAAATCGATAGATTCCCTCCCCAAACTAAAACGAAACATTGTCCTCAATGTTTAAAGTCGGGTCTCTACGAAAATCTAAGCCGTTTATGAAGTATGCAAAGATAAACGTTAATCGATAAGATGAAAGGATATGGATCTCCCCAAACTAAATTCACACAAAGGATGAGAAGCTCGAGTAAAACGGGAAACAACACCGGACACCGGAGAGGCTTATTGATTTGTTAGAGAGTTCCTACAAAAATCACAACAAACATCGAGAAATCGGAAAGAGAACAAGCCTCTCTCAACACAACACATTAGATAATAGAAAATAGAAAGAAAATAGAGATGATAAGCATGGGGTGAACTCCCACGAAGCGGCTTGTTTTTGATCACCGAGTCGCAAGCTCGACTCGATCCCTGAATTTAGTTGTCCTTAGGGAAAGTCTGGAGGTCCGGGATAACCAATGGTGGTGCATCCCCTCCATAGTAATGCTTAAGACGGTGGCAGTTGACTTTGAAATTAGAACCATCGGCATGAGACAACTTGGCAGTGCCATAAGGATAAACTTCGGTGATTGTGAAAGGTCCGGACCAACGGGACTTGAGCTTTCCAGAGAAAATCTTTAATCGGGAGTTGAAAAGAAGGACTTGATCACCAACATTGAAGATTCGGTTCTTTATCTTGGAATCGTGTAGCTTCTTTGTCTTCTCCTTGTAGATTAACGAGTTCTCTAGCTTGTATCACGAAGCTCGCTAAGGTCATTGAGTGAAGCTTTCGATGATCGCCCCGGTCCTCCTTAATCGAAGTTGGCTTTGAGAGCCCAATATGCTTTGTGTTCTAGCTCAACTGGTAAGTGACACGCTTTTCCATAAACTAACTTGTATGGAGTACATCCAATAGGAGTCTTGTAAGCGGTTCTAAAAGCCCATAATGCATCATCTAACTTATCTGACCATGAGGCACGGTTTTCTCCGACCGTCCTCTCTAAAATTCTTTTGAGACCTCGATTCGTGACTTCAACTTGGACCACCGTTGAGCGATGGTAAGGGTCGAAAAGACGATGGGTGACACCATATTTAGACATAATCTTTATCATATTTGTCGTTGCAAAAATAGGTCCCAACGATCGCTTATGTGTCAGTCCATAGATGGCGGTCCATATCTACCACCGATACTAACATTGCGCTGCATTAGACATTGCTCTTGGAGCTTACCGAATCGGAGAAAATGGATTTTAAGAAACTTAACAAACTACCCACTAGCAGCGTTGGTAGGGACGGCTTTTTGCTTTAAACCACACTTGGAAAGATAGTGACGGCTACTAGGAATTTATTTGTTACCCCTAGAGACGGAAAAGGTACATAAAATCAATTCCCCATAATCGAAAATCTCACAAACTTGGATGGCATTTGAGGCATCTCCTATCATGTTTGAGAGATTTTGCCTTGTCTTGACATGCATCACAAGTTTTGGACAATTTCGTAGGCATCCTTTTAATGTGGCGCACAAAGAACCGGCTTCAAAAACTTCTTGGCTATAAGTTGGCACCATAATGGTCCCGCCGTGTTGGCGTCCACTATGACAAAGCTCTCGAGAATTTCGAGCGCTCTTTGCCATCTACACACCTTCGGATTATTTGATCCGCACAAGTCTTAAAAAGAAAAGGGTCATCCCAAAAATAATGTTTTACATCTTTAAAAAACTTGTTTTTCTCTTGAGTTGACATTCCTTTTTTAATGAATTTCCCCGCGTGGTAGTTAGCAAAGTCGAAGCGGAACCACGGTGGTACTTTGGTCTTTGGGAAGTTAAACACACTTAAAAGTCTCTAAAGGATAAGTCTCAGTAATTATTTGGATAAAAGTATTTTCGTAAGCGTTTCTTCAAGACGAGAGAGGTGTCAGCTGCATCAGTTTTCAGCTCCCTTAGTATCAATAACCTTAAAATCAAATTCTGAAGAGGTAAGACCCATCGAAGCTCAATCTTGCTTTGGCGTCTTTTTGTTGGAATAGGTATTTCAAAGCGGAAGTGGGCAGTAGGTTTCGTGTAAACAACACTCTTGTTCATGATTAGATATGATCGAAACTTCTCGAAAGCATAAACAACTGCAAGCATTTCCTTCTCGGTTGTTGTGTAATTAGTTTCTGCTTCAGTCATCTTCTTATTTTCATAATGAATAGGTCGGATATGCTTCTCAATTCTATGTCCTAAGAACCGCACCGATTGATAATCCACTTGCATCGCACATTGATTTCAAAAGGTTGGTCCCAATTTGGTAGCAATGAGAATTGGCAGCTTCGGTCCAATTTTTTTCAATGTCTTTGACAAGGCAGAATGCTATTCTTCGAAAAAATGAAGGACGTGTCTTTTCTAAGGTTGGGTCCTAGGGGATCGACGAGATTTTGGAAAAGTCTTTGATAAATCTTCGATAGAATCCCGCATGCCCGAGAAAACTTCGAATTCCTTTAACGGTCGTTGGATGAGGAAGCTTAGAAATTACATCAACTTTGGCCTTATCGACTTCAATTCCTTTTCTAGAGATCTTACTTTTGTGTCCTAATTCATGCCCTCTTAACCATGAATTGGCTCTATTTCCCAATTAGTGCTTATTTGGTGTCTTCCACCTTTTAAGCAATTTTATCTAAAATTGGCAAGACATGACGGAAAATGAATCTCTCAAAAAACTAAAAAATAGCATCCCATAAAAAATCCCTCCTTTGTTTTTTCTATCTATATCGGGAAAAATAGGCCTATCATTTTCCCAACAACGTTTGGAATGTTACGGGTGCAAGGCAAAACGATTGGCATTTCGACGGTACGCGAAAGTTCTGTATGGGCACGTGAAAGTAGTTTTCTCTTGTATATTTCAGGATCAATGGGGATTTGAAGAAAATACCTGAAAAAAAAAAAAAAAATAAAAAAAAACATCTAAGAAACAATAAAACTCGTTGCCGGCTAATCGTTCTAACATGGGGTCATGAATGGTAACGGAAAATGGTCTGGACAATTGCTTCGTTATAATTTCGATAAAATCGATACAAACTCTCATCCCTGTGACTAATCTTTGTAGGCACCAATCATTTTCTTCAGTTGTGACAACGATCTACCACCTTTTTTTGGGAACACAATGGACTTGGCCTAACCATGGACGATACGAATTGGATAAAATCAATCATGCGTTCAGAAGTGTGTCTACTTTCTTTTCTTGATGACGTCGTGGATTTTAGGGTTAACCCTCCTTTGATGTTGGACTGAAGGTTGGTAATCATCTTCTAAAAGGATTTTGTGTGAGCAAAATTCTGGATCTATGCCTCGGATATCAGAAAGTTTCCAAGCAATTGCTTGTTTTCGGTTTTTTAGAACGTTAATGAGTGAGGTCTTTTCTTCTTGGCTCAAATCTTTTGAAATTATGACTGGAAGTTTGTTATTTTCCTCTAAAAACGCATACTCGAGATGCGGAGGTAACTCTTTAAGCTCGACTTCGGGAATTTCATCTTTTGGTTCAAGTGAAGACTCTTTTGGTTCAACAACTTTAAGATCTTTTTGAATTCCGGGTGAGTAATCTCCTTGGTCTGGTGAAGGTAATGGATCATTGTTGAGAAGTGCCTCGAGAATGAGAATGTCACCCTCGGGATCATAGTATGTAGCATTGAAAACTGGTGAAACTGGTTCATCATCGATTGCTATGAAAGCATCGGCTTCCTCAAAGAGTAGAAAATCACTTTCATCAAACGGAGTAAGTGTTGGAGATGAAGTAGAAACAATCGGATCAAAGTATGGAGAAGGATTGTTGTAAGCAACGGAATCGGAAAATCCAAGTACTTCTTGTGAGTACTCTTCACAAGTGACATCAATTAGATCAACTTTCTTCAATGATTCGAGATTGTTGTACGAAATGGAAGGAGCATCACCACATTTAAGGGTTAACGATTGATCATCATTCCTAAGAGTAATCTCTCCTTCATAAACATCGATTAAAGCATGAGCCGTCCTAAGAAAGGGTCGCCCGAGTATCAACGGTACTCAGGATCGCTATAAAATCTAGAACAACAAAGTCGGGCAGAGAAAGTAAAATTTCCCTGACTTTGACAAAAACATTATCTGCTACACCGGTTGGTTTGGAAATTGTACGGTTGGCTAATTCTAATACCATTTTTGTTTCGGTTAGGCCTGAGAGTTGAGCTTTTTCCAAATGGAAAAGGCATAAGATAGATACTAGCACCTAAAAATCGCAAGGCTAAGTAACATCCGAACTCTGAAAAATTCACATGAATAAGAAATCGACCGGGTCACCTAGCTTTTCTGGAAGCTTTTTAAAGGACAACCGCACTACAATTTTTCATTCAACGGAGTATTTGGTTAACTCAATAATTTGTCTTTGTAATTAAGCTTCTTTTCTTAGAACATTGGAGCAAAACTTTGAACAATATGAATTAGAGCATCCCGCAAAACTAGCTCAAAGTGAAAGATTAACGGAAGAAAATTTCCTTCCATAAACTTTAAGCTAGGAAATCACTTTTATTCCATGAATCTTTGTTTGTTTGAGTCTTGATGGGTAAGAGAGGCAATTTAGGTTGGCTTTGTTGTCACGAAAGAAGGTATCTATCGATTGGGTTCTTGTCTTTGGTTGTTCTTGGAATCGAATGGGAGGAGGTTTGGATGTCTTCCGGTGCTTCGGATAGGCTCCGTATCCTTGTCACATAACTTCCCTTTCCTTTTCCACCACTTCGGTGGAATTTGGAGGTCCATCGTATGAAACACCACTACGATTGTAATTGCCTTGGCTTCATTTCTTGGGTTTGGAATGGTATTGGCAAGGTAAAGAACTTGAAACTTGAAGGTTGGTTTGTGTGGATAGTTTTGCATGAAACCGAGCATCATTTTTCTGAAAACATCTGTTTCTTTGAGAATCATTGTAAACCTCTTTGAAAATTCGTTTTGAAAATTAACCAACTTCCCCCCCCCCCCCCCCCCCCCCCCCCCCCCCCCCCATTCCCCCCCCCCCCCCCCCCCCCCCCCCCCCCCCATTTTGCAAATATTCATGTTCCGCATCATTAGCTTTAGAATAACTTTCAATTCTGTTTTTAGACAGCTCCTTAGTTGGAACCGGGAGGTAAAAAGCTTGATTAACCAAAGGTTGATTTGTTGGAGGTTGGTATGGTGGTGCTTGGTAAACGGATCCTTGATTGTTTGGACGGTTTTGATTAAAATTTCCTCCACGGTTTTGGTTGAAATTAGAATTGGTTCCTTGATATCGGTTTTGGTTGGTTTGGATATTTGGTTGATTGAAACCCCCGGTGGTCTCATTTTGATACTTGCCAAAATTGAACGGTGTGGTTTCCCTTTGAAAACTTTCCAACGGCTAGCGGTTTGTTTGAAATTGTTAGATGTTGTCATGAAAAACGGGAAAATCATTTCCTCCATCGAGTTTAATGGGACAAAGGTAAAATGTTGATTTGATCCACAAGTGTCAACATAACACCTTTCCTCAACTGCTTTAACGGTGCAGGAGTAGTAAACTAAAAGCTTTGCATTTTGATTCAAGCATTTGGTTCATCTAGTAGTCATCTTATCCCCGGAGAAAGCGGCTATTTGTTGCATATCAAAAAGCATTAATTAGTATTGAAAATTAGAAAGAATGAGCATACCGTACTGCACTCTTGAATTATTAGCACGACTTGTCTTGAGTACCGAACTTTTGACTTGCATTCAATAAACGCTAAAAAAACCGTTCCTTGGAGGCATCTTGCTAAGAAAATTTCCACCTGCTGCGAATCTAAGGCATCTTAACATTTGAATTCAAAGAAATTATAAAAAGTTATCCCGAGATGGTGGAGTTCGATAAGCCAAGTGAGACCATTGACGAAGGAGTCCTTTACAAACTTCCCAAGCTTCTTTAAAAGATTCGTTAGGTTTCTTGAAAAAATGGTGATTTGTTTCGGCGAGGTAAGTTATTTTTTGATGGTGGGAAAGAATTGGTTTATGAATTTTGAAACCAAGGTCGTCCATGTGAAATTGATCTAAGGAGGTTCCTTATCTAACCAATCTCGGCGTTCACACCTGTCCTAGAGAAAAAGGGAAAATGCAAAAGCTTTATCGAAGTGTTTCGGAACAATATCGGATGTCTATACGTTGAAGTGACCTATTAAAAAAATCGAAGGTGATGTGGGGATCTGTCTACCCGTAAAATGTTACTTTGCACAAGATTGATTAACGGTATGGCTTAAGCTCAAAATTGTTAGCATTGATCGGTAGGAAACAACTATAGCATCTTTCATAACACACTCGATGGGTTGCTTGTAACATTTGGGCCATCGTTCGAGTTGCGGCCATTGAACAACTTTATGTTCAAACAATTGGTTCAATCGGAAGAGTATGATGTTGTCGACGTCCTACGAGATTGCGAACGAGTTGCTCAAAAAATGAAAAATAACAAATTAAAAAGCAAAAAACTTTACACTAATTTTTTTTTTTTTTAATGTCAATGAATTTTAGACGGTTACAACAAAGAGACTTAAACAAATTAATCAACTACTCACACGGTAGCTCTCGAAAATTTCGGGTTCGTCAAGGCGAGCCGTCCTGTATAGACACAAAAGACAGTTTTAAAAAGCTTTGATTACGAATTGGAAACAATTGCAAGTTCACCACCGAAATTGAAATGAAAAATATCTCAATGAAGATAATATAATGTTGGTGTATCGATTACCAACGTTTAATGAATTTTATTCTTTTTTTTAGGACAATTTTTTTATGTTTTTGACTTTTCTAATTTTTTTATCTTTTACTTATACTAAAAAGAAAAGGAAAATATTTTTTTACTTTTTTATATTTTATATATTTTTTTATTTTTTTGAATTTTAAAAATAAGAATGAAACTGTCGAGGAAACGAAAGGATCTTCAAAAAAAAAACCAAAATCAACAAAATCACAAAACGTAAGAATCGTAAACACTAATCCCCAGGCAACGGCGCCAAAACTTTGGATGTGAAAGTTTTAAAACGCACGAAAAAAATAATATTTAATATAATACTTAAGAAGAGAAATTAAGAAGATTACAAGTTACCCTTGATAAAATTCACTCTCAAAAAAAAATATATATATAATATAATATAAAATACGTATATCAAACCGGGTAAGTATGATCACCCGGGTCGTTTTCCCCAATGACTAGTGAAATTGAAACCACGTTTAGGTTTGGATCCTGATTTGAATGAAGCAAAGATATTTGATTTGGTTTCTAGAAATTAAAGCCCTAATTTTTCACTTTTTATTTAACTCTTAATTAAACTAATTAAAAAATTAAACTAATTAAAAACTAATAAGCTTAATTAACGACTTAACTAATGGACTAAAGGTGCAAAAATCTAAGGGATCACGGGGAAACTAACAGACTAACGGAGGGTTAACTTAGAAAACTACTAAATTCGAAAGTTACACTTTCGACCCTGAGAATCTACCCCGATCACAAACTAGGTCCAAATTAAGGCGAGATTTGAAAAGTGCTTAAATTGAAAAACTCAAAGAAGCAAAGTTGTAAAAGAAGCTAGGGGAAACAAAATTAATAAAGACACTTAGGACTGAAAATCTCAAATAAGCTCAGGAAGAGCTTATTTCTAAACTGATTACAGAAAGTGAGGTTTTGAGCTTACTTCTACTTAAACAGCCATAAAATGCTCAAATTAAGCTTAATTCTAAAAAGGAAAAGTGATCTAGAAAGCTTATGATGTGCTTAATCTAAGAATGCAAAGAAATCAAAGCTTAAACTACTCTTATACCACTGAAATTGATCAAGAAATAAGCAAACTCAGGAAATAAGCAAAGAAACACAAACTTCAAATAAGCTAGAGAACTAAATAAGCTGAACTAGACTTTGAAACTTAAAAGACAACTTAAACTACTTATTATCCATCTAAATAAGCTATAAAATCTAGACTTATAAGCTAATTTAACAAATTTAAATCCTAAAGATTCTAAGTACTGTTTTTGGATTTTTCAAGTTTTTATGACTTTTGACAGCTAAATAAGCTAAGACAATAAGCTAAAACAAAATATTTTAAGACTTAAACTTATATTAAGCTAATAGAAAAAACTTACCTCCACTAATTATAACCTAAATCTTAAAAGTTTACTGTTCGTAATTAAGCTGAGAACCACAGCAGGACTAACTGAGGTTTGGTAGGGGGGAGGGGGGGGAGTACTGCTATGTGAAAATTCAGCATACTTTTAAAAGTACTGGCTAGCAATTTGACTTTTGAAAAACGTAAATAAAGCAACGAAGATAACCTCGAAAACTAAACTAAAACAAAATCTATAATAACTAAGGCTAAACCTATAATATACTGAACTGTAACTAACAGTACTAACTGTGAAGCCAGTACTAACTTATTAGTTAGTACGGGTAGGTAAAGGGTCAGCAATACTAACTTAGGTTTAGTACTCGCTAGTAGCAAATTTGAGACTACTGATGCACTAAAACCAAACACCCCCTTTAATCATTTTGACAAGGATTTAGAAAAGATTTTTTAAGAGGAAATTGAATGCACAAAAACTAATACCGGCGAAGATAAAAACTAGCTTAAAACAAACTTAATAATCATGATTAAACAACTGAATAAGCCTTAATCTAAGAGCTAAAGACTATTAAAACTAATAATTTATTTTTTTGGATTTTATGAGTTTTTATGACAGAAATTAGCAACTAATGATCTATAACTATTGAAGTAAAAACAGATGAAAACAAATAACTAAATAGCACTAGAAGAGATATTTGAACACTAACAAGCAAAGAGATTAAGCAAATAAGCAATATTAAGCATTTAAACTATAACTAAGCAATTTAAAACTGAGATTAAAGAAGAATAAAAAGAGAAACTTACTTGGTCCTTTAGCTAAACAAAAGGAACCAATAAAGGCAGCTACAAGCTCCTTAGCTTATTAATAAGCTAAGGTATAAGTCCTTGGGATCTCTTCCAAGGTAAGATCCCCTTCCAAAAGCTCAAATTCAATAAGATCCATATAAGATTAAACTGATTTAAGGTTTAGATAAGGTTAATATTGAATTCAAACAGCTCTATTTCAGCTTATAGACTGAAAGAGCTTATTATGAGCTTATTAGATTATTGAGACAAATTGGCTTAAAATAAGAGCTTAGAAAATGAGATTTAAAATACTAAAGACTGAATTTCATTGATTAAAGAAGCTGATTACAATACTTGAAAAAGGAAAATTACATTTAAGAAAAATATAAATTTAAGCTAGACTAAATTACTAAAAACTAGATAAAAAACGTAAAAACTAGATGGATTGTGTGTGAGAGGTGAGGCCTATTTATAGTGCCAAGCTGAAGCTTCTAGGCCCTCTGAGCTCCCATCAATCCCTGCCATCCAATCCATCAATCATTGGGCTTCAATTTGTGGCCGTTTGATCAAGATGTGCACACTTGAGGATTGCCAGCGTGGCATTCTTTGATGTGACGTTTGTGTTAGTTTTGTGAGTGAGTTTAGCACAAAACCCACCATTAATTGTGCTTCTTATCTTTGAGTACGTGGCCGTTGGAGCTGAGCTAGGATAAGTATCCCCTTGATGGTGAAATCGAATCATCCTTGAGATAAGCTTCGATCTCTTCTAAAATGAATTCGGAAGTAAGAGGCTCAGACGTCGGGGTGGGATTGCCACCCGAAGATTTATTAGAAAACCCTAGCAATTCCGGAGCATACTCCTCACAAACCTCATCAATGATGTCAATTCGGTTTACCGACTTATCATTTGTAGAGGAGTATCTCGTAGTTTGATCTAGATTAAAAGTGATGGCTTCGTTATCAACCCGAAGGGTTATTTCTTCTCCATAAACATCAATTAAAGCACGACCGGTCCTCAAAAAGGATCTCCCAAGTATGAGAGGTACTCGAGGATCGGCTTCAAAATCTACAACAACAAAGTCGGTAGGAAAGTGGAACTTTCCCACTTTGACATAAACGTCTTCGGCGAGTCCTTTAGGATGAGTTATGGATCGATCCGCTAACTCAAGAGTCATCCGAGTGGGGGTAAGTTCGGGTAAGGATAACTTTTTCCAAATGGAAAGGGGCATAAGATTTATGCTCGCGCCAAGATCGGCCAAGGCGTGACATACATCCATTCCCGGGAAATCACATGGAATAAGAAACTTGCCGGGATCTCCAAGCTTTTCGGGAAGCTTTTTGAGGAGCATCGCCGAGCAATTCTCGTTCAACGGTATCTTAGCTAATTCAAGCAACTTTTCCTTATTCATAAGCAAACTCTTAATCGTAGGAGCAAATCTTGGCATCAAAAGTAAAGCATCCGCGAAGCTAATGTCGAAGCGCAAATCTTGAAAGATTTGAAAGATCTTCTCCATTTGATTCGAAGCTTTGTCACGGGACTTTTGATCATTACGTCGCGAAGGATATGGAATATTCGGCTTAGGTAAAGTCTTCGGAACATCGGGTTTCGGAATTGGAATGGGGTTAACTGGAGGTGGGATGTGAGCGGTACTTCCTTGGAAATTAGATTGCTCCTTATCCGTTGTCTCCTCGGTTTCTCGTTCCACTACCTTTTTAGGAGAAGGATTAGTAGGAATCGAGGGTCCCTCATAAGCAACACCACTTCGAGTAGTGATTGCTTTCATCTCACCCTTCGGGTTTGGAATGGTATTACTCAAAAGAGTACCCGAAGTTGAGGCTTGGTTTTGAAAGAAACTTCCTAAAATACTTCTCATATCGTTTCCTAGATTTCTCTTAAGATTTTCTTCTTGTTTACTAAAATTCCCCTTTGATTCATTAATTTAACTTTGCAAATTTCTCATTAATGACTCATTAGCTTTTGCATAAGCTAAAACTTCATTTGGAATTCCTTGTTGAACTTGATTATTATGAGCTTGAAAAGGTGGGTTTTGAAATCCTTGATTTTGAAAATTCGGAGTATGAGTAATTGGACCTTGGTTTTGAAAATTTGGTGCATGATTATTTAAAGCTTGAAAACCTTGATTACCATGAAAATTATTTCCCCGATTAAAATTATTCCCTTGACCTTGATTTTGATTAAACCTATTTTGACCATTGTTTTGCACCGAAGCAAAACCGGGTGGTGCCATGTAGTTGCTAGCACGATTTGGAGGGTTTAAGACTTATCTTCTATTTTAGAGTAAGCGCACTGAAGCGTACACTTCCCTGTGACATTCGAGACCGAGTTATGCACTGAAATGTACATAAGTCATTGAGAAAATTTTTGAAAAATGACGTTTGATTACAACAGATCAAGCCTCGAACCTCAATGTCAAATGACGTCTGTTCACAACAGTTCAGGCCTCAAACCTCAATGTCAAATGACGTTTGAACAAAACGGTTCAAGCCTCGCACCACAATGTCAACAGAAGTTCATCAAGCAGCTGAGACAGTAA
>BQNB010071893.1:0-32609 GCA_026074375.1 Tanacetum coccineum
AAGTTCACCGGAAGTTATTATGATAATACTTTAGTGAAAGTATTATATGATTGATGAATTTTATTTCTTGATTAAGACAATGATTTTATATTTTTTTGGTTTTTCTTGAATTTTATATATATACTAAAAAGAAATGAAAAATATTTTTGTATTTTTATAAAAATAAAAGAGATATTCACAAATTCAAACACAATTTGTCAAACGTAATGATAATTCGTTTTACAGCCTCCCCGGCAGCGACGCCAAAAATTGATTCGATGATAGTATATATATATTATATAAGCAAACACTCAACCAATTGCCTTTGACCAAGGCAAGTAGTTAAAATTCGCAAATAAAATATATACGTGTCCGAAAATTTGATTTCCCGGGTCGTTATGTCCCAACGAGGCTTGAATGGAAAAATTGAATGACGGATTGATAATCGATGTTTGAATATGACAAGGATATGATTGGGCACTAAACCTAATAAGCAAATGCACACAAAGATAAGCAAGGAAAATAAGCTAAAATAAGCATAAAAGCTAGAAATGGTAAAAACACTTAAAACTTTTAAACTAAGACACAAATAAGCTCAAATAAGCTTAAGACAAAACCAAATAAGCGAGACTAACCCTAAATAAGCAAATTCAGCAAGCAATCGAGCTAAGTTAAGCAGGAGAAACTCAGCAGTACTAACTACAGTACTAACAGTATTAACTATCAGTACTAACTTGGAGTTAGTACTACTAGCTTTAAGTTAGTACTGCTAGCCTTAATAAAACACAATGAAACAAGAAATAATCAAATAAGCTAAAACAGATATGTAACTATCCCTAATAAGCACTCAGGTATAAGAATAAGCAACTAGGATAAACTAAAATGGCAAATAGCTAAAAAAACTAAAAACTTATAAACTCTTAAAATTACTTTGAAAAGGCAAATAAGCTTCAATAAGCTCTACTAAAGATAGTAAACAAAAATGGGCTTAATCTACCCTAAAAATCTAAGCTAATCTTAAATAAGCAGAAATAATAAGCTAATAAGCAATAATGAACCACCAGTACTAACAATTTTAACTAACAGTACTAACTTGGAGTTAGTACTGCTAGCCTTGAGTTAGTACTGATAGCTTTAAAATCCTAAAAGAGAACTAGCAGTACTAACTATGGGTTAGTACTGCTTGTTCCAAAATCCTCTTAAAGCTTTCAAAAGTCATTTTATTTCAAGCTGATTTGATCCTAACTTGTTAAAAACAGATTGTCAAATAACAAAACAAGGCACTTATGAGCATATTTCAACCAATAAAAAGCACTTAATAAGCTAAATCAATCTAACAGTATTAACTAAACATACTACCAGTACTAACTTGGAAATTTTCACAAACAATTTTTTAACTAAAGTTTAAGCAGGATAAGCACTAAACATCATAACAAAACATAAACATAAACAATAAATAAGTACTAATAAGCAGATCTACAGTGAATAAGATAAAGACTAGAAAGAATAACTTACAACACCCTTTGCTTAAACTGGGCTACTTAAGCTTTTACAAGCTAATCTACAAGCTATAGCTTGTCAAAGACAAGCTAGTAGTGTCCATAAGCCCATCCAAAATTCGCTTATCATCTATAAAATAAGCTGTGGTGTATTTGAGAGTGATTTTTGTGATTTTCTCGTAACTACTTAGCATTTTTTAGTTTACTTAATGAAAACAGCTTATAAATAAGCTTAAGTGAGAGCTTCTTAACACATTTTAAACACAAATCAAACACTTAAGCACTTGAAATTAAAAAAAATTGACTTTTTAACTCATAAACTTCAAACTTTCATTACTTCTTAAAAAGAGTACAAGGTAGTAAAATAAACTGAACAAAATGCTAAAATGACTTAAAAATTATAATAAAACTAAGATAAGCTAAGAATAAAACTCAGGTGCCTTCAAGGCTTATAAAAGGCTCTATTTATAGCCGAAGTCTTCTCTTCTTGGACTTGCAGCTTGTGTTTTCTTTGTGAGAGCTTCCTCAGGTGTTTTTGTTGTGTGAGGGACTTGATAAGAGTAATCTCAGCCATTCAATCTTCTTGTGCTTCTTTTTGAGTCAATCATAGCCATCGAAAAGCTTGAAAAGTGGTAAGATTACCAACTTGGCAATTATACATGGGGAGGTGGTGATAGTGGAGGAGGGGAAATGTCTTACCCAAGGGGTTGTAGAGGTTGCAGGGTAAAAGGGAAGAAGAGACCCTATGATTGGTCCTTGGGTTTTGTTGGGCGGGAAAAAATGGTTTTGGGTAAGTTGGCAGTTTCGGCCCCTCAAGTATATTGCACCCAATTTGCAATCTCATCCCTTGTCTTTTTATTCTTGTAATACAACTTGAGGTTTGGCAATTTTAGTCCCTCAAGTTGTATTTTCTTCATTTGGTTGACTTTTGACTTTAACTGACTTTGGCTCGATTTGATTTTGGCTTTTCCATTCCATGCTCGGTTTTGTTTGTTTTTGGTTTTCTTTTTGTCCTTTTCTTGAATATCCGTTTCCTGCACAATACAAATGCAAAACATACAAATACGATGTATTTTTGGTACGTTTTTAGTCATTTAAGTCCGTTTTTGATAAAAAAAAATGGTATGTGTAATTAAGCACATACGAGTAACCAATTGTATGAATTATCTTAATCAAATAATATTGGGGCTATGATGAATGTTTGGTAAAAAAAACTTGCACAGATCCTAGATATCTATGAATTACTTCAAGGTTTTCTTTATTCATTATATCCCCAAGATCAAATGATCCTTGATGCTAAACTAACTAATACATAGATGACTATAACACATCTACTAACTATCTAACTATGCTAACTAACTAAATGTGTACACACACACGTTTTATTTTAGCCGACTCTCATTGAGAACACACAATTTTCTGGATACTAAAACAATATGCCTAGACCTCCTTTTATAGCATAAGGAGTCAAGGCTTTACATGGAAACTATTTAAAAGATATTAATGAGTTTGACCAAATCTTTATCTCTTCATCTTTATTTCTTTTTGACCAAATCTTGGTCAAGGCTTTACATGGAAACTATTTAAAAGATATCAAAATCAAATGAACATATTTCCTAATCTTTATCTTGTAAATCATTGACCATATCTTCCATAATTCTTCATGTTCTCCACTAGCTTGAAGAATTCCATAATGTTAACTTTGATCCTCTTGTTTCATTCTTTTATTTATTTTGTCTCATCAAATCAAGAATCCCAACAGAACAAAAGTGGGATACATACTATTCGTCCTAGATTTTGTTCAACAGACGCAAAGAAAAAGAAGTTGGACACACTTGATCATACAATTCGTGCCTTGAAGAAGTAATATGATTAGTGACGAATTAGTAACAGATTTGCGACAAGATAAAGTGTCACTAAAGGCTATGGGAGGAAGGAGAATGTAGTTTAGTGACTGTTTTGTGACAGATACAGTGTTGCTAAAAGTAATGGGACTTAGTACTGCCCTTGTAAACTTAGTACTATTCGTCCTTATTTTTGTACTGCCAAGATAAAACTGTTTGCGCATGGTTTCACAAGAGGTAACACAACATGTGTTCATCATATGTTAAGTGTTCAATTACTTATGTTGTTCGTGTGTATGAGCTTCAAAGTAATACTGTTCAAAAAAAACAAAAAACAAAAAATACTACTATTGGACGTTTGGGCTTATATGATTTATTGGGCCAAGGAGAATAGCTTTTTCATGACACTTTCTTGTTAATAATGGTGTCACTAAAAGTCATGGGAGGAAGGAGGCTCAAGTACTTTGTGATGTTCGTAAATAGTACTGCTCGTTAAGAGTTAGTACTGCTACATTTACATGTTAGTACTGCTTTGATGATGGTTAATACTGCTGCTTCTATGATTAAAATTGCTTCGAGTACTGTTCGCACATGTGATGTTGGTTAATACTGTTGTGACTTTATATAAAAATCAATCAAGGTTTATGAATACATGCGGCTCAAGGTGGTTTCTGTTGTTAAAAGTCTCATTTAGCATGCATGAATTTGGCATTTAAAGATGATGTATAAGGAGAGGTTGCGTGTTATATTGGGGGAAAAGAGGAAGAAGGTTTATATTGTTCGAGTATAATGATACACATGGGTCTTCAAGCATGCATTGGTGGGCTTTAAGATTAAATACATATTGGGCTCAAAAGAAGTGATGTCAAGAGAAAGAATGAAGCACCTGCTGTTATATGGTCCTCTGAACAGCATATATGATTCAAGGATTTTAATGTTGATTCATACTTTATGCTGCTAGGGTTGTGTGAACAGCATGTGACAAGACAGAAGGTAACATGTGATGTTGATATTGCTTCTTGAATTTAGTACTGCCAATGGAATATGCTTTATACTGCTTGGGTTCTCGTGTATTAAGCAAGTTGGGCATATAAGAAAAGATTGGGCTCGTTGGGTTTTGGACATGAAAGTTAATGGATAGTTTATGCTGCTATATGAGGTCGCGAGTTATTATTATATAATATTGGGCTTCAAAGTTGAAACTTAGGCTTTTTGTCAAAAATTTGGGATGATATGTTTTACTTTGTACTGCTTGTTTGATTATTACTACTATTCGAGTTGATATTAGTACTGTTAAGTACATAGTGCTGTTCGACCAAGGAGTTTTAATGCTGCTCAAAGGATTTAAGGCTGCCTTTGTTGTCCGAGAAAGTTTTTAATACTGCTAGTGTCGTCCGAGAAATGATGTTTGTACTGCTAGCTTTGTGCAATATCAAATAAAACACACAGTTTGGTTCTCGGATAGTTTGTTCTTAGCCTGATCTATGGATACTGGTTTTGAGAATTGGCAAGCTACAAGGGATATGAGAATTTTTAGGTGTTGGTTTCATTTCAACACAACAAATGGTAATCAATTCACCATGTCTAACCGACACTAAGAATTGGCTATTCCAGTGCAAACGGCATCTGGTAAAGAATTTTCAAATCCGTTGATAGCTGATAGTTTGTTAAAAACTATATGGTTCTCAACTCACCATGCTTCAAAGCAAAGAGTTGGCTAGTCTAGAGCAAACGACTTCTGGTAAAGACTTCTAAAATCCGTTGATGGCTGATAGTTTGCCCAAAACTATATGGTCATCAATTCACCATGTTTTATTATGAAGAATTGGCTATTCTGGGGCAAACGACAACCGGTAAAGAATCATCAAATTCGTTTATAGCCGGTAGTTTGCCAAAAACTATACATTTCTATGATTCACTTCAAAGTGATGAGGATAGTTTTGACCTTATTAAATTGATGATTCTTTGTACTAATTTTCTTACCATGGTTCATGATTTGGAGAATTTAAAAACCACTTAATAATGAAGAAAATTTGGGTGAGGATGCATCCAAACAGGGGAGGATTCATGATGCATATGCAGCTGTTACAAAAGAGCAAAAGATGAACAATGACAAAGAAACATCTCAAGAAGTGACGAAGTGTTTGGATACATCCTCCTGATGATCATGAAGCATACAAGAAAGAAACTTGAAGATTTTGAAAAAAAATATCAAGTTTAGGGGATGATTGTTAGGATTTAAACCTCCTGGTGATTATGAAGCTTTCATTGAAGAAACTTGAAGTTTAACAAGTGAACATCAAGTTTAGGGGAGGATTGTTGGAAATTAAAAGTCTTCTTAATACTGTTAAATATTAATGCTACTAGTCAATGATAAAAGAGAAGTTTCAACTGAAGACATTAATGTTGACTGAAGACATTTATGTTGATTGAAGACATTAATGATAATTGAAGACAATGATGATTGAAGACTTTATGTCGATGAGAAGTTTAATTGAGGTAATTAATATTGATTGAGGAGTTACAATTGATTGTGGAAAGTATTAAATTCAATTGATTAATGTTGACCACATAGTTAGAAACATATTGAATACTTAGTTATGATATTAAATATGGTTGACTAGATATGATAGGAAAGTATTAAATGTGTTGTAACCTACTAGGACTCCTTGTAGTATAAAAGGAGGTCCTAAGGTGTAGAGAAAACATATCAATCTCTACACATCCATCATATACACGTTTTATAGTTAGTTCATAGCTTTAAGGTTGTAAACCCTGTTACTATTTAGAGTAACTGTATTCAATATATTGAGGCTGAAAGTTTGGTTAATTGTTATTATTCTTCTTAGTATCACAACCTAGTTTCCGCATAGTTTGTGATATTCCCAATCAAAGTTTCTACCATAGTTGTCTTGGATTTATCCAATACAACTAAACCTTATATCAGCTAAGGAGTTAAAGATCTGTTCAGAACGGGATCAATAGATGCATTTACGAGTACCGTTCTTAGTTGTAGGTAATCTTAATTCCCACGCAGGAAGCAATACTTACTAAACCCGAGATCAACCAAAGCCAAATATATAATTGATGCTAACACATTGGGCCATTTAGGATTCTAGCTAGAGTTGGTCCTTTAGCTTACACATTAGAGTTGCCTGAAGAGTTTAAAGGCATTCACAGTACTTTTCATGTTTCGAATCTTAAGAAGTGTTTAGCGAAAGGTGATATTGTTATTCCGAGGGATGAGATTCAACTTGATGATAAGTTGCACATAATTGAAGAGCCAGTGGAAGTTGTTGATGAAGAGGTTAAGCGACTTAAGCAGAGTCGGATACCTATTGTTAAAGTATGTTAGAATTCACAAAGAGGTCCAGAATTTACTTGAGAACGTGAGGATCAGATTAAGAAGAAGTGCCCTAATCTCTTTACAAGTAAGGATGAAGTGAGTAAAGTGGCTAAGTCGAGCTGAGTGCCAGGACGTCACTCCCTAAAGAAGGGGAGAATGTAACAATCCGAGTTTCAGATCAACGTCTATCCCTAGCTAAGATAGTTATTTTAGTTACGTAAATAATTATAGTCATTTATACTATGTGAGGATCGATAAAAATTTCCTTTGATAAGGTGATTTCAATCCGTGGTTGAGTTTTATGTGTTTTTAGTGTTTAAGGAAGTCAGAAAATTTATATTATTGCTCTGAGAGCGTAAATATGTTATTTTTGTATTTTTTGGCGTTTCCTCAAGTTTTTGTAAAAACCGTGTTTAAAGGTCGTGTTTTACAATGTTTAACTATTATTAAACGTTTTAAAGTAGGATTAGTGGGACGGATTTAAAATTTTATGAAACAAGTGGTGGCCCGTGTTTTAGTCGACTAAGTAATAAAAATATAACCATTTTGTATTAACTTTGCAAGGACTTATGAAAGGAGGGACTAAAGTTGTCAAATGGTCAAAGTTTCTTTCTATATAAAGGGACACACACACACATAACTCTTTTACAAAAATTGTATATCTCTTTTGTTCCTCTCCTTCCTTGTCCGTTCAAACCCACACCACCACCATAAGATCACCATCAAAAATTTATTACTTACATGCATTACAATCAAGTTATACCATTTTAATCTTTGTTCTAGCTTTGTGAGTATTTACTTATGGTTATGTGTTGATTAATTTGATTATATTATGTGTATATTGATTATTGCTAGATGATTCAAGTGCAAAATGGATTTGAAAGTATTTCAAGTATGAATATATGTTTGATAGTTTTGGTACATGTTTTTGGCTAGTTAAACATGTTGGAATGGTTGGATTTTGCTAAAAATGAGTTTTGGTATGACTTTTGTTGACCAGAAAGTTTGACTTAGTCATAGCGTGTCGAGAAATTTTTGAAATCTAAATTAGGCTTTTGATAATGATAAAGGATGTTCTAAGGTCCGTTTTGATATAAGGTAGGCCTTGTAACTCCTAAAAACGAACGTTTTACGGCCGAGTCAAGATTGGGTAATTTTTGGGGTAAAAAGTCAACTACGAACTTTGACTTTTGAAAGTCAAACTTGAGTAAATTTTTGAATGAAGTCTATAATGAGCAAAGGGTTAGTAATGTTAGTTAATTGATAACGAAATATGAAATTCGGATTATATTATCCTTACTTTCGACAAACTTTCTAAAAATGGAAACTTTATTGAAAATGTTGTAATATGATTAAGTGCGTCAAGGTGAATTGTTTTGCGTCGCACTTGGAGATTTTAGTACATGATTGTATATACGTAATAGTAATATGTATGTATGCAAGTATGCAATATATAATCTATTATACTTTTAGTCACGTACCGCTATATATGTATAATATAGGTCGCGGTTAGACGTGAAGTTTCTTGCGTTTGTTGAAGTTGATTGATTGGATCATTTGCTTAAGGTGAGTTCATAGCCTCGCTTTTGAACTATTTTAATTGTTTTTAAACCCGCGAGGGGGATACATGTTTGTTTTATAAATCGAACACATATGATTTTATGGTATGCTGGACCCGAATATGAGATTGTTTCCGCATAAGTAGCTATTGTCGAAGTCCCTTATTTCATGAACCGTTAATTGCCTTGTGAGGTGAACGCTAATGCATTAAATAGATCTATTGGGTTTGACAACCCTGTCCGGGGTCTGAATCCGTTGGTGAACACCCTGTCAACGGACATTTTGTACTTAGAAATTAGTAGGTATATGACAATAATACCTTGTTTGGGGCACTTTAACATATGAAATGCCATATGTCTTGTTAACGTTCGGTGTCATGAGCTTATTGCGTGAAAGAAAAGAAGTTGCTATACATTGCATTTGTTGCTTTGTTTTCCCGAGAACTAATTATGTGTTCAAAGGTTTTTACTTATTGATTATTTTAAACTCTATGAATTTCACTCAACTTTGTTGTTGACGTTTTAAACATGTTTTATCCCAGGTAACCAAGGCTGAAGGCAACGATGGCGTGGCGGTGTCGTGCGTGTGATGGATTTTATGGAAAGACTACTTGTGTGTTCCGGTCTTTCAAAAACAATGTCTTATGTTATGTTTAAAAACAATGTCTTTTATTTGAAAACAATTGTCTTTCAATGTTTGTAATAGACGGTGGTTGCGATTCTGTGGGACCTAAACGCACTTTTAACTCTGAATAATTATGGAACACATGTTTGGTAAAACGTCTTATTTGGGTCGTTTTCTATTATCGTAGTGAAGGATGCTATTTAGTAACACCAAATTGCTAATTTCCGCTGCGCAATCCGATGCCCCTCGGGGCGGGTGTTACATCCACGGATTATTCATCGAGATATCAAATCATCCAATATTCTTTTAGATAAAAACTTTGAGGCTCGGGTATGCCCTTCTGTCATAATTTTTTATTTTTTATTTTTGTGTGTATGCTTGTGTTCAAGAATCTGTTTTTGAGAGTAACTAGTGTTTAACTTCTTACTTCACAGGTTTCAGATTTTGGGCTTGCCAAATTAGCTGCTGATATGTACACTCATGTCACAACACGCGTTATGGGAACTTTTGGGTATGTTTTACTTAATTTATCATTTGATTATGCACGTAGTTTATTTGTGTGCAACATTATTTCAAATATCGAAAATGTCCCACAAATTTGAGTAATTTTGAGGACCAACATTGATGCTATAATACTTTGTAATGATGTTGACTCCAAATTTGTCCAACGGATAAATGCTGTTGTTCTTTCAGATGTAAATTCTCCCTACTATTTTTAAGTAACTTACATTTGTTTACATTCATATACATGGCGCCTGAATATGCTTCAAGTGGAAAGTTGACTGAGAAATCAGATGTCTTTTGCTTTGGAGTGGTTCTCTTGGAACTAATCATTGGATGTATTTTTGTGGATGCATCTCAGCCGTTAGGGGATGAGAGTCTTGTTGAGTGGGTAGGTTACTGTCAAACTGAATAATTCCTTATCATGATAAACGGTTTATTTTTTTCAATCCTTTTTGGGCTTGCATAGGATATTTAATATCTTTAAATGTTATGGACTTGAACTTACAACAAGTTTATAAATAAATTTATATATTATTGGTTTTTCAGGCTCGGCCACTGCTTAGTCATGCACTTGAAACAAAAGACTTCAAAGTGTTGGTTGATCCGAGACTTGGTACAAACTTTGTTGCAAGTGTGATGTTTCGCATGATTGAAGTTGCAGCTGCATGTGTGCGACACTCGGCTACAAAAAGACCAAGCATGGGACAAGTATTTTTTATCAAAAAGCTTGAGTTATGTTGTTCCCGTATAATGTGATATAAAGTTTATCAAGTTAAGCTTAATCACATATCATGGCAACAAAGTGAGTTTTAAACATATATATGAAACAATATAAAGAACAGTTTAAAACACACACAAAAGTAACTTTTCAACGTATAGGTTCTTATTAGAAACAAATAAAGAATCTATGACACACCTTGTTTGCAGAATAACAAGGTGGTTGAATGACAATTGGGGTTTTATCTCCATCAAACTCAAACACTTAACCAAAGTTATGTGAGTGAGAAAACAAACTACTTGACTAGAACTGAAGCTTCAGCAGTTCTGTTCAGTTTGTTTGAGAGATAAAGAGCTCTTCAATGCGTTTCACATTAATTGGAAGAGTTTGCTCTTTACTCTCAATATCTCTTCCCTTTTATAGGCAAAGAGATTAGGATTTTCAAGTTTAACCTAAACTATGTGGCAAGCATTAATGGGTGGTTGAACTACCATTTAATGCACGTATACTTTATAGTACAAGGTACAGTCCTTTAAGGAAAGGTGATGTACTTCTATACCAACTTTAGAAGTTTCTTTCCCAAGGAGATCGACTTTATTCTTTTTTATATAAAGCAATCTTTTTCCCACCTTGTAAACCTTTTAGAAGTTTAAACATTTTATTTCAACTTCTGTTAAGGAGATAGACATCGTCCAGCTTGGAATTGTTAGCCAATCAAGACTGAAGCTCTTACTACGGTCTTCTTCAGTTTTTGTACCACAGCATAAACTGAAGTGAAGATGATCTTGATCTTCTAAGTACCCGAAGAACTGAAGCTTAAGCTTTCCTTCAGTGACTAAAGCTGAACACTCTTAGGCTTTACTATACTTAGGGAATTTTATGTTCAAATCCAACTGAGACTTAGGAGTTCAGGAAAACTGACCCCAATAATCTCCCCTTATTTGAATATACAAATAGCCTAAGTTAAAATCAGTAGTAAGTGAGCAAAACAAGTTCTTCTAACACTACTGATCTAATTTTGAACAACATTAACTGATAATCACTTCTATTAACTTTCATTACATATCAATTACAAAAGATAAAGTTGATACAAAGGATTATAACATTCATTGTTTTTGTTGCTCAAGTGATCTCCTCTTTATTGCTGAACTGATGACTTGAATTTCTTTGTTGACTCGGATGCGTCACTGAAGTCATTAGTTCTTTTCCTTTTCTTGTCTCTTTCAGAGGATCTTGATCTTTGAGAGGTTTGTTGAAGTCAATCTTTAGTTCTTTTTCAGTTTGAGTAAGGTAATCCATTCTTGTCTTTACCAAAGCGTAAATGGTTTTCCATCCTTTATCTGTTTTATTCGGACAAGCTTGTATTACCTCTCTTTATTCAGCCAGATGTAGATCACTGACCTTGAGATTTGTGATGACTTCTTCATACCCGTCTTCCCTAAATATCTTCAGTATGATAGGGCATTTCCTTGTGAGGACTTCACAATTTGTGATCTTTGGGCTTTTCTTTCTTTTTAGCATTTTGTCATAGTACTTATTGTATAGTAATTTCTTTTGGTGGTACTCTTCCACCACATCAATGCCCATAAAATCAACCAGGTTTGATGTTTCAGCATCTTTGGCTGGATTAGTGTTCTTCTCCCCCTCAGCATGTGAAGCAGTAGATTTGCTTGCTGAAGGAACACTTTCGCTGTGAGTATGCAAGATATTTGCAAACCTATTCAAGGTATCAGTAACCTTGGCCAAAAGACCTGAGAGTGCTTCCAGTGTCTTGATTGTAGATTGAAGTGAAGAAACTTAGCTTGATAAATCAAGGAACTCTTGAGGAAGTTCCCATTGATGTTTCTTCAGTTCAGCAACCTGGGTGGCAAGGCTGGAGACTGTAGAAGAAAAAGTCTCTAGTTTCTGTGGAATTTCATTGAAAGCCCCAGGTAGCTCAATTTCAAACTCTTGAATAGACTTTCTTAGCTCATGTACTTCTCTATGTAATTTAGTAATTTTTATGGGGAGTTCTTTCAGTTCAACGGGAATAGAGCTACTAAAGTCATGTGTAGATAAGAGTTTGGAAAATTCAGGTTTTAGTGACGATACCAGATGATCAGTAAGCTGGTGGATGTTAGGAAACACAAACTAAGCTTTAAGGACAACAATTTCAGCATCAACCCTTTCTTTATCTTGTTCCAGCTTCTAATTTTGAGTTTGGAGTAGTAGAATCTGAGCCTTTAGTTCTTGGACTTAAACTGATTTAAGAGAAGGAAGAGGAACTGAAGTGCTTTGAGGTTCAGCATGAGTGTCTTCATGTTGTCCACCTTTTCCTCACTGCTCTCCGCTAGAGCAATAATAGGCTCATCTTCTTCGTCATCATCAAAGAAAGCTGATCTTTGGTCTTGTTTGGTACCTGATTTAGTGTGGGCAATTTGTGACCCATCTCCCATAGATTTGGTTGTATCTACAAGAACACTTGGGTTAGTTTCTACATATGTATGATTAGGTGTTTAGATTTTTGGTCCTTCATCTAGACCGTGTTGGGGAGGCATAGAATCATTAGGAGCAGTATTTCTAAGATCAATTTTAGCTGTGAAATCTGCTGAAGCATCATGTCCTGATGCAGACTCAGAGTGAAAAGAGAAAGAAGCTGAAAAAACAGATTCAATATTAGTGAATGCAGACATACCACTACTAAGCTGAGGGTGGGCTCCTTCTTCGCTGGTGGCCCCTAAAGATGTTGGGGCCCCCAGTTGCTTGCTGGTCCTCTTTATGCATTTCAGCATCCACAAGTGTGGATGCTGAAGGTTAGCTTGGGTTACTGTCCATGGCCGTGCTGGACATATTTTCTTTTTCTAAATGGTCAGCTTAAGAATTGGATGCCTCAGTATTGGACTCAGATGTGTTTTTAAAAGATTGTTTTCTTTTGAGTCTAGTTTTAGCTCCAGGCTTTTTGCATTGGGGAACCTTCTTCTCAGCTTGTGAGGAGGTGTTGGGAGCTTTAGGAATATCAGGCACATATGTATTATAGATTACCAACATGTGTTTAGTGAATGGAGGTCCTTCAAGTTGGTTGGGCTTCAGTGCCAAGTCGTGAACACTAAAGACTCGAGTTGGATTGATCGTGAGACTTTCATTATGATATTCAGGTGCCATATATTCAATGAGAAGAGAGATGAATCTTGGATAAGCAATAATTCTTTCCCGTGATTTCTTGTTCAACTTATGAATCAAATCTTCCTATATTATCTTAGCAAAATTAACATTAACCTCATTTTCTAGACAGTAAAGAATAGTAGCATCCTTGTTAGAAATTTGATCAAACCCACCCATCTTCCCACCTAGACAAAGCATGATTTGTACCATTAGTAATCTCCACCTAGGAGGAAGACAACTCTTTTTCAAAGTTCCTTTAACCCTAATCTCCCCTTTGTATCCAATTTCAGCAAACCATGGCCTGACTATGGCAGGAGAAGGAGACGCAACATACTCATTTGAGTAGTGAGCTCCAATGGCATTTCTGAAAGTGGTGATTCCTATTTCTTCTTTAACTGCTCTTGTAGGAGTGGAGACTCAAATCCTAGAGCTATCTATGGCTCTTGCAGTATACCAAAATTCTGCCAAGTATTGAACATATTGGGTTGGGGCACTGATAAAAGCTTTCCTAAGATAACGTTTAGAGATGAAGTCAGAGACACATAGGAAAGTCTCCTTGTTTGCGTGATCTGGGTATACTAGGGCCACCTTATTGTTGGTCGTGAGAAGCATATCATCAAAGTTTAAATCAACCTGATCAGCAGGTGAGAAAGGATTTGGGATTTCTGGTCTATCATGAGTGATAGGTTCTTCTTTGGGGATTATTGGTGGTGAAGAGGGAATATGTGATGAAGATTCAGCCATTTTTATGTTTAGGGTTTTGAGGCTTTTGATCTAGAAATGGCTAATTGTTCTTGTGTGTGAGTATTTGGGGATGAGTGATTTTGTAAGTGGTAAAATCCTTTTATGATGGGAGAAGTTACAAATTTTTCTTGAATAATTTGTAACTGTCATTTGGTAGTTTTAAGGATTTTCGAGTGGTTTAGGGTTTGGTTTGAACATGTGTGGTAAACTTTGTATTTAATGAAAGTCAGCACAACATGCTTCTGACACCTAAAATATTGAACAACCGTCTATTCAACTAAAAAAGTAGGTGAGAGAAAAATAAGGTCATTTGGATGTTTGAATATCCCATTTTAATTAATTAAAGTAAACAAGTCCTTGGGAGAAAATTAATTTAAAAAATTATTAATTTTAGAAAATCGTCATTTCTGTTTTTTTTAAATTGACCTTGTAATTGATGTATTAAAGAGCTAAACTAGATTCAGGTTTGATCTTTTGTCATGCTGAACTGAAGCCTTTTTTGAGAGGTATCATAAGGTGAGAAGCTGAAAGCGGATGGTCACTAAATCCATAGCTCGCTGGCGCACATTTTAGCTTTCAACAGTATGATACCAACTGAAGAGTCTTATAAGCAGATGGTCACTAAATCCATAGATTGCTGGCGTACTTATAAGACACTTAAAACTGAAGAGTATTTTTGGCATTAAAGCATATGGTCACTAAGTATTTAGATCGATGGCGTACTTTAAAATACTCTACTAAAACTGAACTGAAAGATAATACATTGTATTGTTCAGTTTTGACACACGCTGAAGCCCTTCAGGTTTTATTTAAAAAGTTTAAGGGTTCAGGGTTTTGGCTATCAATGTTCAGCATACCTAGTTCAACAATCAATCTTTTGAAAGTTGGTTCATCCAGAGGTTTGGTAAAGATATCAACAAGCTGATATTGAGTGGGAATGAAGTGTAATTCAATGTTCCCTTTGAGCACGTGATCTCTGATGAAGTGATATCGGATGTCAATATGCTTTGTTCTTGAGTACGGAACTGGATTGTTTAAGATTGCAATAGCACTAGTGTTATCACAAAATATTGGTACCTTCTCATATATTATGTCATAGTTAGTGAGTTAACTTTTCATCCATAATATGTTGGCACAACATCCAGCAGCTACATATTCAGCTTTAGCTGAGGACATAGCTACATATTGCTGCTTTTTAGCACTCCAACACACAAGTTTTCCTCCTAGTAACTGACAAGCACCTGAAGTGCTTTTTCTGTCCATGTTACATCCGGCATAGTCAGAGTCTGAGTATCCTTTTAGGTCGAAACCTGAACACTTTGGATACCATAGACCAAGACTAGGAGTACCTTTTAGGTACCTGAAAATTCTCTTCACAGCAATAAGGTGAGATTCATTAGGATTTGCTTGATATCTTGCACATAGACAAGTTGAGAATTGAATGTTAGGTCTGCTAGCAGTTAGGTATATCAATGATCCATTCATACCTCTGAACTGAGTTTCATTGACATATTTGCCATTGAGATCAGGTCTTAAGTTGTTAGGGGTACTATTGGAGTTTTTACTGATGAGCCATTTATGTCATACTTCTTCAGCAGATCCTTGACACATTTTTCTTGGTTGATTGAAATGCCTCTTTTAGACTGTTTAATCTAAAATCCAAGGAAATAGGTGAAGACACCCATCATGCTCATTTCATATCTTTGAGTCATCAGTTTTGCAAACTGTTTGCACAGTTTTATGCTAGTGGACCCAAAGATAATGTCATAGACATAGATTTGAACCAAGATAACATTAGTTTAATTTTTTGTAGATAAATAGTGTATTATATATTTTACCTCTAACAAACTTATGTTCAATTAGATAGGTTGAGAGAGTTTCATACCATGCTCTTGGGGCTTGTTTAAGTCCATAGAGAGTTTTGTTAGTTTGCAGACATGGTTGGAAAATTCACTACTCTCAAAACCTAGAGGTTGTTTGACATAAACTTCTTCTTTTAGTTTACCATTAAGAAATGCACTCTTGACATCCATTTGGTAAACTATGAAGTTCATGTAGGTGGCAAAGGCAAGAAAGATCCTGATTGCTTCAAGTCTTGCAACTGGAGCAAAGGTTTCATCATAATCTATACCTTTTTGTTGATTGTAGCCTTAAGCTACATGTCTTGCCTTGTTTTTTATGACAATTTCAGTTTCATCTCTCTTATTTCTGAACACCTATTTTGAACGAATGATTGTCTTTCCAGGAGGTGCATGAACCAATGTCCAGACTTTGTTTTTGGTAAATTGATTTAATTCATCTTGCATAACATCTACTCATCCAGTGTGTTTTAATGCTTCAGAAACCTTTTTAGGTTCTTCTTCTGAGAGAAAATCTACAAAGAGACATTCATGAGCTGAAGCAGCACTAAGGGTTTTATCCATAGCTCGAGTAAGCATTCCTGCTCTTAGATCACCTATTATGTTAACCGGCTCAATGTGTTTGTCTTGAGACCATCTGTCTTGAGCAACTGGAAGAGGAGTGGAAGGAATGGATGATGAAGAGATATTTGGAATTGTGTTATGGATTGAAGTATCCTCAACTAGAGAGGATGTTAGTTCATAGTCCTGAGTTACATTAGTATTGATGATATTTTCAATGATAGGACTAGAATCTTGAACTACTTTAGTGTTGAGGGTTTCAATGATAGGACTATCATTGTTGTGATTAGAATGCTTAGGATGATCATCATTTTGAAAATCATTTTCCTGAGCATGATGATCACTTTGATCATTTTGATCATTTGGAGCTTTAGTTTCTAAGACACCAGGATCAGGTCTTTTATAGGGATATATGAAAGATACTTCATTGTTGTTTATCTGATACTTTTGAGATGGTTCATAGTGATGAAGAAATTCATCAGGTGGATATCTCATTGAATCAGTAATGTTGAGATTGTCAACTAAAGGTTTTGTGAATTTGATAGCATCAATGCTTTCATAAAAGGTGATGTGGTAGGTTTCTTTAGTCTGTTGTTTCCTTGTATTGAAGACTCTGAAGGATTTAGAGACAATTAAGTATCTAAGAAAGTAACCATCATCAGCCTTTTCATCAAACTTTCCTAAGTAGTATTTATGCTTATAAATATACACAGGACATCCAAAGACATAAAGGAATTCAATGTTTAGGATTCTCCCTCAAAAGATTTCATAGGGAGTTTTAAGATGTCTTTTGATAATAGTGGATCTGTTTTGAGTGTAGCAAGCAGTGGGTACAGCTTCATTCCAGTATTGTTTTGAAAAGACAGATCCTGAAAGCATTGTTCTAGCAGCTTCTATGAGGGTTCTATTTTTTCCTTTCAGCGACATCATTTTGTTCAGGTCTATATGGAGAGGAAAAGTTTTGAGAAATCCCTTTTTCATCACAGAAATTTACTAGAATGCTATTTCTGAATTTGGTACCATTTTTAGTTCTGAGTTGTTTGACTTTGATGTCATTTTGATTTTCAACTCTTTTGATGAACGACATGATAGTTTTATGAGCTTGACTTTTCTTTTCAGAAAGTATACCCAGGTGTACCTTGAGTACTCATCAAAAATGACAAGAGTATACTTTTCATGGTTAATGGACCTAGGGGTTACATGTCTAAATAAATTCATGTAAAGAAGATGAAGACATTTCTTGACTGAAAATATCTGTTTAGTCTTGAAGCTGGCTCTATGATGTTTTCCCTTTTCACATGATGAACATGGTTTATCCTTTGAATAGACAAGAGAGGGAAGACCCATAACAAGATTTTGTTTGGCCAACTGATTGATTGTTTTAAAGTTTAGATGAGCAAGTCTTTTGTGCCAAAGCCAGTTGAGATTTTTAGTGGCTTTGAAAAAGAAGCAAGACTCTTGTTCAGGGGATGTCATGTCAAGAATATAAACATCTCTTACTCAAGGAGCAATCATAAAAATTTCTTTGTTAGAATTGAAGATTGATCCTCTTTTCTCATCAAACTAAACAATGTACTTAGCATCACAGAGTTGACTAATGCTAACTAAATTGTATTTGAGACCATTTACAAATGCTACTTTTGTAAAAACTATTCCATTACATTTGATTGAACCATAACCTTCAGTGATGCATGTTGAGTCATCTCTAAACACCACCTTGGGTCCTGGTTGTTCCACATATTTGTGCAGGTAGCTTTTAACACCAGTCATATGCCTTGAGCATCCACTGTCCAGGTACCAGATGGGCTTCCTGATGTCACACTACACAAATAGTTTTAAATGGTTAGTTTTGTTTAGAAACCCACCTTTGAGTGAGAGTCTTGGATCTTGTAGCATTTGATGCTTCGGGCCTTTTTAATTTAGGTATTTCAACATTCTTTGATTGAGATGCTTCACCTCTTCTGAACCACTCAATGTCATTGTGATCAGATGTGGTATGAACAGTGCTACCACAAGTTTTACGTCTATTTGGGACATGTTGAGGGTTTTTGGGTTTGATTCCTCTTCTTTGAGAGATGATTCTATTATAACCATAAGTGTTATGATCAAAACTTCCACATATATCGCATATGGGATAGTTTGTACAATCACTAGGTAAGTGATTACTGAACCCACAGTGTATACATAGAGGGAAAAAGTGTTTTGAAGGTCTAGGATTTGTTTGTCTTGAAGAAGAGCTTGCTTGACTTTTGAGATGATGAGTTATGTTCATAGTGGACATATATTCAACATGATCACAAGTTATGTGATCAGTTCTCTCACACTTTTTACAAAACAAAACTTTGTAACAATTTCTTGATAGATGATTATTAAGTCCACAAAATTCACAATTCCTTTTGAATTGTGTTTTGTATTTGTTTTGAAGAGCATTTGGGGGAACCTGTTGAGAAGTGTTAATTCTGGAGTAAGATGACTGGTTTTTGCTGATTTGTAATTTTAGATCATTTAGTTCTTTCATTACACCAGACAAAGGAAAGTCATCTTTAGTTTTCACATTCTTCAATTTGCCAGCAGGAGCTGAATTGATTTTTGGAGCTAAAGCCTTTTTGTTAATCTTAGCAGGAGGTGAAGATGGTATATTTATAATGACATTTTTTAAGGTCTCAGCTTTGAATGTGGAATTTGACTTCAAAATTGATTTGATAGTCTTTGGTCTATAAACAGGTTTAATACCATCTAGTTTCTCCAGTGGAGGAAGAGGGGTACTACAGACTGAAGATTCATCCGCTGAATCATAATCAGTCGCTGAAGAGTCAGTGACACCAACCGAAGGATCAGTTGTGTTTACTTGTGACTCAGAAGGGAGTATCCTAACAGTATCATGATTTGGCAAAATAAAACTGTCAGCTTTAGATAACCAGGGTCTCTCAACACCTGGTATGGACACTTTTGTGTCATCCGCTGAGGATTTTACAAAGACTAAGTCTTTTTACCCAAAACTGGAGGGATCTTCAGTGAGTTGATTAACTCCCAGAATTCTTTTCTTTTGAGTAGGAATTTGTTCACTAATGCACTGATTTACTTTGTTAGAACTGTTTAGCCATGTTTTAGTGATTTATGTTAGCTCTTTCAGTTCTTTTCTTAAGTTTTGATTCTCTTTTAGAATCTCAGTGTTTACATGCTGCATGGTAAGAAAATCAAGTTTTGCTTGTTTTAATACTAAAAGCTGTTCTTTGCATGTATTTAGTTCGTGAAGAATATTTCTATGTTTTGTTGAAAGATTGTTTCTTTGCTTTTCAACATAGTTAAGATCAATACACAAATAATCTAGATAGGTTTTTCTATCATCATTATCTTCCATTTCAAGAAGAGTGTGTACCTTTCTCATAGAGATCTTTACCCATTCACCATTTATGGCACCTTCATTGCTGACAACATCATTTTCTTCAGCTAGTGCCATGAGTACTTTTACTTCAGTCATCTCGTTTTCATCTGATGACACATCTTCTTTATCCCATTCATACGCCTCTGCAATGAGTCCTTTGTTCTTTATCATTGTTGATTTGGAGGGTGATGCACTTGAACTGAGGAGGGCTAGCTTAGTTTTAACTTTGTTGTATTTTGCTTCAAAGTCTTTGGTAGGCCTCAGTTTAGGTTTGTGCATAGAGGAACTGACTTGTTTAGAGTGAAAAAGTGATTGATAAGAAGGAACTGAAGTTTTTGCAAAACAATCTCTTGCAAAGTGACCAATCCTGCCATATTTATGACATTCAGTTTGGTCAGTTGCTTTGGCACTGCTGAACCTTTAAGTACCCTTTTTGAAGAATCTTTTAGACTTGGCTAAAAGATCTCTTGCTTGATATTCTTCTTCTAGGTCATTTAGATACTCATGACTGCTTCTCGTATCCTCTTCATCTTCAGGAATATCTTGGAAGACCTAGACAATAGAGGTAGAGAAAAAGGCAGTTGACAAAGGTGTTGCGGACACAAGAGCCTTCTCTTTTTATGTTTCATAAATACTGTCTATCAGGTTTTCTTCATATTTGAGTTTGCCAAATAGAGAAACAAGCTTAAAATCTTTCACATGATTTGTGTTTCTGAGACTTTGGCAGAAACTTAGCCACTTCTTTGGCAACCCATTTATAAAACCAGTATTTATTTCAAGCTTTGAGATATTTATGCCATCATTTACTAGTTCACTCATCAAAGCTTTGTATCTGGTGAAAGTTTGAGTGAGATTTTCACCTTCTTTTGAATTTGAAGGTGTTAATAACACATTTTCAAGTCCATGAACCTACTTTCTTTCACATCAAAAGGCCCTTTATGATATAGTATCAGGTCATCCCAAGTCGATTTAGCTGTTAAGAAATTCATGACAAAGTTCATCTGGTCATCTTGAAGTACAGATATGATGAGATTTTTGAGTCGCTGATCTAAGTTAGCAGCCTTTCTCTTATCTGCAGTCCATTGTACTTCAGGTTTCTTTTGACTAGCTGCCATGGGGACATAGGGACCATTTTTATGATGTTCTCAAATTGGGGTTCAATACCAATGATGTGGCACATGAATCTCTTTTTCTAATTTGTAAAATTTTCCACCTCTAGTATAGGAGCGGAATTTAGTTGTCCACCCATATATTCAAGAGTTTGTGGTACTTCTGCTGCCATGTTACCGGATATTGATTTTAAAAAGCTTTTGAGTAGTTTTAAAGAACTTTCTAAAAGATTTTACAAACTAGAAGGCTCTGATACCACTTGTTGTTCCCGTATAATGTGATATAAAGTTTATCAAGTTAAGCTTAATCACATATCATGGCAACAAAGTGAGTTTTAAACATATATATGAAACAATATAAAGAACAGTGTAAAACACACAAAGAAGTATAGGTTCTTATTAGAAACAAATAAAGAATCATGACACACCTTGCTTGTGGAATAACAAGGTGGTTTAATGACAATTGGGGTTTTATCTCCTTCAAACTCAAACATTTAACCAAAGTTATGTGAGTGAGAAAACAAACTACTTGACTAGAACTGAAGCTTCAGCTTCAACAGTTCTGTTTAGTTTGTTTGAGAGATAAAGAGCTCTTCAATGCGTTTCACATTAATTGGAAGAGTTAGCTCTTTACTCTCAATATCTCTTCCCTTTTATAGGCAATGAGACTAGGGTTTATAAGTTTAACCTAGACTACGTGGCAAATATTAAATGGGTGGTTGAACTACCATTTAATGCACGTATGCTTTATAGTACAAGGTACAATCCTTTAAGAAAAGGTGATGTAATTCTATACCAACTTTAGAAGTTTCTTTCCCAAGGAGATCTGCTTTATTCTTTTTGATATAAAGCAATCTTTTTCCCGCCTTATAAACCTTCTAGAAGTTTAAACATTTTATTTCAACTTCTGTTAAGGAGATAGACATCGTCCAGCTTGAAATTGTCAGCCAAGCTGGACTGAAGCTCTTACTAAGGTCTTTTTCAGTTTCTGTACCGCTGCATAAACTAAAGTAAAGATGATCTTGATCTTCTAAGTACCCGAAGAACCGAAGCTGAAGCTTTCCTTCAGCGACTGAAGCTTTCCTTCAGTGACTAAAGCTGAACACTCTTCAGCTTTACTATACTTAGGGGATTTTATGTTCAAATGCAACTGAGACTTAGGGGTTCAGGAAAACTGACCCCAACAAGTTGTTCTCAATATTATCCTATAACCATAAATAATCTGTACCATTTTCACGTTCAAAAGCAATCCATTTGACCATAAAGTCAACTTTACACTATTAAATAAATTCTTCTTTGTTCTCTCAGATTTTAAGAGCTTTTGAGAGTTTGGAGACCAAAGATCTAAGCAATGGGATGAAAGTTGGACAAAGTAAAATATATAACTCTGCATAACAATCAGCAGAGATTAGGCTATTTAGGAGAATAAAGTCTGGAAGTCAAAATTACAGCACATATTTTTTTACACAAGGTAGTGCTACCCTTTATAGTAATGAAAGGTAAATATTGAGATTTGTATTCTTTTCACCGTCCATGGGCTGAGTTTCTGTTAGTCCATCATTGTCTGAATACCGGAACCCAGATTTTGGCTGGTTTGAGGGAAAAGATTATGACTTTTAATCTTGTAATTAGTTTCCATAGCCAAATACTGTACATTATGCCTATTTTTCTTGGCTGTGCAGTTTTTTGTTTCTGTAAGTAATGCATTCTTTTGGTTTATCCACTATAAATGGAGATCTCATTCTCAATCATAATCGATACACATTTTCTTATTATATTAGGATCATTGTTTTGAATAAGCAACTTGAAAATTACTATAAGCAGTTTTAAGGACCTTCCGATTCATAAATCCCCTTCACCACATTTGGATCCCGATATGAAAGTGAAGGTCTGTTCTGCAACCAAATATTATATATGCCCATTTGAATTACTTTGTTCATACATAGTGAATATGCACGTGTCTCGAGAAATGTATGCATATTTTATTGGGTGTTTGTTTGACCATCAAACATCCATGAACATATAACGATTAAAGCTTATTTTATTAGGTGTTTATTCAACCTACATATGTTGTTGAGTTTTATCCAAAGGAGTATATTATGATTAAAGCTTATTTAACATTCATGTATAAAATTGTTAATGAGTTTTGTTGTCATTGATGACATACATTTTCTGTAACCTCAGACATGTTTCAATGATTATGGTAATAAAAGTGTCATATATTTTTATGTTCAGCAAATAAAAGTGCCATATGTATTTTTAATTTTATGTCCAACTAATAGTTTTATGTATACGCATTCTTCCTTGTATATTCTAATTGTTGTGATAGCTATTGCGCTTCACATTGTTCATGCATGATTAGTTGGTTAGCAACTGTATTGGAGATTTAGAGTGCTATATATATAATGTATCATGCACTTAAAGAAACACGATAACTAAGAACATAATGCGTTTAGTATCGGTTTCGAGAAAGAATTAAGTTAGCGATGTAGAGTTGGAAACGGAGTTTTGTCATTTTTGATAATGATAGTTGTGTCTAAGGTTACATTTTGCTTATGATAGGAGATGTGAATAAAGGGCCCACATATTGTTGGTTAATTTAGTAGTTATGATTGATTTGTGATGAAAAGCTGTAAAATGTACCGTTAGATGATTTTTTCATAAGTAATTTACAAGACAAGTAAATGTAAACGCTTTCGATTTTATATTTGACTAACGTTCATGATTTCATGATCATTATTGGGGCATTACTTCCATTTCAAGCGTTTTCATGCGTGTTCGATTGTTTTAGACCTTTATATTGGAGATTTTCTATATCGGGTCGGGTTGATTCGGGTTTTGTACTATGAAAAAGTGACCCGGAACACGACCCTATAAGAAATCGGGTTATCCGGTTCGAGTTAAAAGATTTTTTGTCTTTAGTTGAATTATCGCATCTTACAACTGCTTGCAATCACATTTTTATCTTTTCACGTTCTATTTTGAACGTTACACTAAACACTTAGCACAATATTATATATCGTTAATTATCGATCGCTAGGAATTTCTGACGCTATGCGCGGGTACTCGCCTAGTCGTGTAATAAAAGAAAACACACCAAATAAAGAGATATCCTAAATGCCAAACAGACCCACTTAAACCCCCAGATGGACCCACACACTATAAACCCTGTTTCAAATATCACCAAATTCTCACCTGTTTATTTAGCACTATTTATTTCGATATTTCCAAGGCTCCCCAACGGACATTCTCAACAATTTCATCTTTGTTTTAATCGAAACCCCCCACTTATTTATATTTATACACCCACATTCACTCACAACACTTTGATCATCATCATATCATTTTTCTAATTAAATCCCGATCTAAAAGGTAACTCATCAATCCATTCTGTTTTTTCTTGTATGTTATTATATGAAAATAAATGTTACATTTAACTGATGTGTATAGTTTTTTATAGTTGAGGATTAGATGGATTTATTCTTGTTGTGATTAATATGTGTCCCCTACTAGCTTTCCGTTAATTATTATGCCAACTCTTTTGGGTTGTTTGTGAATTGAAATAGCTTTTAGAATTAGTTAATTAGCTCATTTAAGGGGGTGTTTGGCTGAGCTTATATGATGAGTTTATGAGTTTATTAGCTTATATGTGTTAAATAAGCCGAAACTAAGTGTTTGGCTAAGCTTATATGACTGAGCTTATGACCTTATATAAGGGGGGTTTTGATAAGCCCAAAATTTGTGGCTTTTATAAGGAGGGGTGAGCTTATATAAGAATATTATATAAAAAGACTTTTATAACATCATTTAATAATTACACCCATTTTATTTTTATGTACTTTTTTGTCATTTTATCTTATTAATTATATAAGCTAAACCAAACACTTAACAACAGCTTATGAGCTAATGATATATAAGCCATAAGCCGCTTATATAACATAAGCATAAACCCAATTCATAAGCTTAGCTTATTGTATTCAACGTTAAGCGTTAACTTGTAATTTTTCATTCGTTAAAATATAAAATGCTTATGTGATAACTTGTGAGTGATATAAGTCGCGTATCACACTGCAAGTGGGATTTCTTATATTTGGAACTGAAATGAGTTGATTCAAGTTTAGGGATAATAAGTATTTAATAGATCGAAAAGGATTGTGTGTCCCCCACTAGCTTTCTGTTATATATTTTGTCAACTTTTTATTAGGTGGTGAATGAAAATCAGCTAATTGAAATAGGTTTACGATAAGATAATTAGCTCATTTAAAGTTAGTATCTGAGGTCGCCTAGTGGTAAGGTGGCCCGTAGGTCTCAGAAGAGACCTGGGTTCAAGCCTCGCTGGGTGAATATATTGGGATGCCCAGGGAGGAATCTGGGAACGGCCACCAGAATACCAGTCAGGCCACTTGCATTAGAGCGAACAAGGGGATCCATCTCCGTTTACCCATTTTTTGTTCTTTTAGATTTGGTAAATAATTGGTTTGGAAACTACTTATTTCGCCTAAAAAAAGTATAACTTGAAATTCCCAATCTGAGTTTATGAAATACGCACTAAGGAGATAACTTAATCTGACAACCCCCCTCCCCTCTCTTAATTGCTGATTAAAACTGCTCATCGTGTTTTGATACTTTTTGAGGGTGTTTGGGTTTATTATCGGACATGTTTATATGATAACTTGTGAGTGAAATAAGCTGTGTATCAATTTGATAGCAAATGGGTTATTCTTTAATGTTAAAACCGTAATGGGCTGATCCAAGTATAGGGAAAATAAGGGGATAATTTATGTTATTTCGAATACTCGAAATTCCCAATCTGAGTTTTAGAAATGCGCGCTAAGGAGATAACTTTATCTGACACACCCCTTAATTGCTGATTAAAACTGCTTATTGCGTTTTGATACATTTTGAGGGTGTTTGGGTTTATTATCCAACATGCTTATATGATAACTCGTGAGTGAAATAAGCTGCGTATAAATTCGATAGTAAATGGGTTATTCTTTAAAGTTTAAACGGTAATGAGCTAATCCAAGTATAGGGAAAATAAGGATGATAACCATGTCAAACTTTATAGATGTAGAATAGGGAATGAACTTTGTGATCATGAAATTTAAAAAAATAAAAGAGAATCCCATTTTGTTTTTTTGGACAACAAACCAAAATTTGTTTTGGCTGTAAAAGTCAAATTTGAAACTTATATCATTGTAAATGCCAATTCTTATAACTCTTACATGAATTGCAGGTTTGTGACTGAGTTACTAGAATGGCAACTACTACTCTCAATATGCACATTGCTATACCAAGACCCTCTACCTTTTCTTCCCGTGAAGTTTCAAAATCGAGCATTGCAGTTTTCAGTAGTGATATTAAAGGGGCGTCATGTACGAAGCTTAGAAGCTCATGTCACATCTCTTCAACTCAGGCATTATCGCAAAATGTCAAATCCAGTCCTTTGAGATTTGGAAACATGATCACGAAAGCAATGTCTGATTCCGGTGACACAAAACCCCTTCCAGGGTTGCCTGTTGATCTAAGAGGTTAGCTTTGAGCACCATTGTCGATAATATATATTGTGGATGACATTTGTATAATGAGCTTTGATTTACTGACATTTGGAAATATGCAGGAAAGAGGGCATTCATTGCTGGTATAGCCGATGATAACGGATATGGTTGGGCAATAGCAAAATCTCTAGCTGCTGCTGGTGCTGAAATTCTTGTTGGCACCTGGGTTCCGGTGCGTTACTGATCCTACTTTCCTACTATCCTAGACCTAGTGTCTACTTATTTACTATTTAATATTAAAGGTGGCAAGATCGACATATTCCGTCACTCAAAAGCGGTTGTTCATTTTTAATACATACCAAAACGGGTTGGTGCGGGTTGACCAGATACTGCTTTTCTGTGCCTTTTGTTTTTGAGAAAAAGAATACTTTATATTATAGAAGCAATATTCCCTTTAGATAAAACATTTTATGCATTAGTTTTACACTTTAGGCGTCTTTTAACCATTTGACCTTTTACCCTTTTGGTTGATATATTTTGTTTGAACATTTGAGATGCAGCAAAACCAAATCGACCTGCTCACAAGTAAATGCCTTGAAATTGTCATTTGCTAGAGTTCTTTAAGCTTTTTAAAAAGTTTTTTGTTGCTGACAAACTATTCATGTTTGTAGGCACTCAACATATTTGAGACTAGTCTTCGAAGGGGAAAGTTTGACGAATCGCGTGTGTAAGTGTTATATTCTACCAATAAATATTATTAAAATAATATGATGAGTGCTTAACCAATCAGTAACAAAAATATATTGTTTTAGGTTGCCAGATGGGTCTTTAATGGAAATTACAAAAGTGTACCCCTTAGATGCTGTTTATGATACACCTGAAGATGTTCCTGAGGATGTAAGTACAAACTTTTATGGAAACAATTAGGGAATAATGGATATTTAAAGTCTCATATATTCCATAACCATTATGCAGGTTAAGTCAAACAAACGCTATGCAGGGTCTTCAAAGTGGACCGTTAAGGTATCAATTCATCAACCGTGATTCTAGTTAACTGATTAATGTTCTACATATCACACAACTGATTCAGTATTTATGTTTTATAGGAAGTAGCTGAATCTGTGAAAGAGGACTTTGGCAGTATTGACATCCTGGTTCATTCATTAGCCAATGGACCCGAGGTATGCTTTGGATATAGTTTTTTTTTACCGATGACAGTCATGGCTGTTCTCCCCTTTTCGTATTAGAGATGCTAACCAAGCATGCTTCACAGTAGATGTGGGAAAATAGGAAGGTTGAGTCAATGCTGGTTGGTAATGGGGTCAAAGTGGGGAACTTTTTGTACGGGTTGCACCGAAAGTTTTAGTTATTTTATTAATAATTGGTTTGTCAAATATGGTTACAAAAGTGATATTTTATTAGTAATAGTTTAAATTGTTGAATAAACTGATATAGGAGGTTGTATGCATTAGAAACTAGACTTTGGGTGACTTTTAACCATTTCACCCGTTCAACTCATTTTACATGGAGACAATTTACAACCCAAGTCGGCCCATATATAAGTAAATTGACCGAAACCGGCATGTTTTGCAGGTTAGCAAACCTCTTTTAGAAACATCGAGGTACGGGTATCTGACTGCCATCTCAGCGTCAAGTTATTCTTTCATATCTTTGCTCAAGCATTTTGTCCCAATAATGAACCCAGGTATGAATCGCATCTCAAACTATATCTGCATACGCCTTTTGATTGGTCAAGTCAAATTAAGTTTAAGCTTTATTATTACATTGCAGGCGGTGCTTCAATCTCTCTGACCTACATTGCTTCTGAGAGGATCATTCCTGGGTAATTTTCTACATTTCTCTTATTCATTTTGAGCTTTTTCACCATTTTAAATCTCACCATTTTCACTCCAGATATGGTGGAGGTATGAGTTCAGCCAAGGCTGCTCTGGAGAGTGACACACAAGTTAGTTTTTATCCCGATATTACATTCGTCATGTTGTTTTATACTTTTATAGTTTTATTGGCTTGCAGTAATCATAATCAATTTGATTCTCACACAGGTGTTGGCATTTGAAGCGGGAAGAAAACATAGAATTAGAGTGAACACAATATCTGCAGGTACAGAAATAAGTTTGCAGCTTTTATTATGAACTATGATTTTCATCATCATAGGACGAACACGAACTACAAATGCTTTTTGGTTATGTTGTATTAATGCGTCATAATAATGTGCCAGGGCCACTAAGAAGTCGTGCTGCCAAGGCAATTGGGTTTATTGATATGATGATTGATTATTCGTCAGAGAATGCGCCGCTGCAGAAAGAATTATCAGCAGGTTAGCGTGAATCTCCCTCTGGAACTTTAATGCTCTTTAATAATTTGAAAACCTACTAATTCGAGATACATTTTCAAATGCATTGTTCCTTTATGTTACAAATAGACAAATTTGATTGATCTACCGTAGGTTCTGTCAAAATGTTAGTGACAACAACATATATAGGGGAGATAGCACAGCCTTGACTCACGATCATTTCAACTACATACCTAATAAAAGTGGACCGAATTTAGATGAAAAATGATATAGGTCGTTAGATTTGTTCGAATAAAGTACTTTATAGTATAGATCGTGGTGTTTACCTGGAACACTTTTATTTCTATGATTTGAACTTTTGTATAAAAGTTATATGATATTAAGTTTTATTATTTTATTAAGAGTAAATTGCAAAAATGGTCCTTTTAGTTTGGCCAAATTGCAGATTTGGTCCGCCGAATTACGAAATTGCAAAAAACGTCCTTATTTTGAAGGTTTGGTTCCACTTTTTGCAATTTACTCTTTTATTAATAAGTCAACCTTTAAAATAAGTCGATTTAGAAGGTAATGCAATAAAATCACACTTTGGGCAAATTTTGACCCATTAGATATAAGAACATAACCCAAAATTCATCAATTGACTAGTGAATGGATGAAGCTCGGGAAGGTTGTTTTATTGTTCCCATAAATTGCCCTCTTTGTCAATCATATATTCATATATGTGATTATAAGTGTGATGTGTGTGTTTCATAATTATGTTGTATTGAAATCTTGAAAATACATCTATATAAACAGAGGAGGTGGGAAATGCTGCTGCTTTCCTGGTATCACCACTGGCTTCAGCCATTACTGGCACAGTTTTGTATGTAGACAACGGTTTGAATGCAATGGGAGTTGGAGTTGACAGCCCTGTTTTCAAGGATCTCGACATCCCAAGAGACAACAAACATTAAGGTAGTGAGCAAGCACACCGTTGCTTTGGTTTTCAAATAAACTGTAATTGCTTGTTTGAATAGCTTAGTTTGGCTTCGACATATATACATTAAAATGAGTAATGTTGGTGGTTAGTCTTGACATTGTATGCTGTAATAGCATTAAAATTTTTCTTTAATTCAGAGCATATGCAGACATACATACATCTGTCAATGGGCATTTGAAGGTTGGTTAATCTTTATTCTGTTTTTTTTTTTGTTTATACAATAAACGTGTACTAGTTCTTGTCATCTACATGGAAAATAGTTACCGCGATGCTTAGTTACATCTAGGATCCATAATCTAATCTAACTACATACAAAGCACAAAGCATCCTCTCTTCCAATTTTGTAAATTTTCATATATAAATGTTAAGCAAATACAACTAATTAAACTAGAACTAGATGTACAATCAATTTATGCATCAATAGCTACGTACATTACACGGTTTAGATGATGACAACTTTTGAGGTTAATATTAAGGAAAATAATTTGGAGACCTAAATATTATGAATAATTATGTGTTTAATAGATATGATAATAAATTATTAGTTTGTGAAAAAACGGGTTCTTTTGATGTCTCCAACATATGTTTAGGTATATTATTAGGAATACGAGCTAGGCACCCTGATAGCGTATTCTTTTTTGCTCTTTTGTGTAAAATGGTATAGGGGAGGGCTATTTACAATGACCAAGTGATCAGATTAATAATACAAGGAAACCTAACAATTAATGTCTCATAAATTTATAAGTGGATACAACCATAAGGAAACAAATAATAGTCATGAAATACTAAATACAAAGGAACTTGCTTAACATTAAAGCCTTGAACTGAAGCGAAACGCAAGAATTAATATGAGTGTGTAATTTGTTCAAAAAAAAAAGAGAGGTCCGCAAGTGGTTTCAGTCATGTGCAACGGAAAGAAGTCACCATGAGGTGACAAATGAGGAGGCCAATACGAGATTAAGATTGTGTTTGGTGCAGAGCTTTTAGGATGATTTGGGAGCACTGAGCGGTGAGTATTGAGCGTCGTGAATTTTAATGTTCGTTTGGCAAGCAGCAAGTAGCTTTATTTATTTTTTCGAAATGCTCATTTTTCAACGCTCTATGAAGTAGCATTTAAGAGCTTTGACCATTCATGAGCTATTTTACACATTATAATTACAAGTTTACAACTACATCTACGTTACCAAACGTTTTATAAAAAAAAATACCCATAGCTACTGCTCACTGTTACGGCTATTTTTGCCAAACATACCCTAAGTGCAACAAACAGTTTAAGCCTCTCTTATACATTTTATTAGGAGATTGAACATCACTAATCGGTTTCTTAAAAATGGTGCTTTTATTGATTCGTACCATGTCTCCGATACGTAAAATACCATCACTTGAAGAGTCTATGGCATCCGTAGCCGACTCTTTAACCAAATTACTCAATGCCACCAACGCCACACACACCACCATTTTAAAATTCGAAAGTCAAAACCTCGTCATTAAACAACTTGCAACCCATAATGAACGTATGTTCGACCATATCCAGGGACGGACCTACATCGATGCCGGGTGTGCGGTTTTAGGTCTTGAAGTGTAGTTTTTGTTCAAAAAGTGTAATAATTTGGTATGGCAACTCCCGATACTTGTGCTACTATTCTTTATAGTGCAATTTTACCTTAGCTCAAAAAATTATTTATGTTGCGAATTTTAGTAGTTATGAACTCAAAAAATTTGTGCAACACCCTCTTGAAAATACTAAGTCTGTCCATGCCCATATCTCAACCATTGCTGAACCTAACCAACGAGATACGGATACACCAATCGTCACCACACCACCAACAAACACACAACTAATCAGCATGCTACTACCACCGGACAACCATGGGCCGGAAATTCACCTCCTAAATACGACAAACCCATGGCTAAGTTGCTCACCACCTTTTGCTTCATATATTAGCAAGATCGAAAATGATGTCGCTACACAAACTCGAGTTCCTATTCCTTCGATCATCAAGGACGTGTTAGCCATCTTCCGTTGCACGAAGACATTTCCTCCTAGGCACCAATGCCATCCACCAATGCCATCCACCAAAGTTTGTTTTTTTCCAAACCGAATCGGAACCACCTTGGAAGCCAAGTGACATGAGGTACACAACGCCATGGGCCTAGAGGACAATACTCCTTCAAGCGGGAAGTATTGATACGTACCACAAGTCATGAACCAAGTCATTTAGAGTATATATTGTTGGGATTTTATAATCTAGTAAACCATTTACTACGAGTATGCAGCGGATGGATCTACTTAGATGTTATGATTTAACAAGTAAAATAAACACATAATTTTACTAACCTTTTGTTTATTGAATTACTAAGACAATAAACGGTTTTGATCTTGAATTCTTGAAACGTTTAAAGTGATTAAATTATCACCTCTATGATATGCTCACACTACACGTCATGTAACACCCCACCCGAGAACGGGTCAAATGTCACACTTATGGCATCAAAACAATCACAAGCGAAAGACTTTATTCATAAAAATGGTTCAACAAAGTTTCCCAACAAAACAAAGGAATTAAATAGGTCTATAACATAATGACTTTCAAATGAAAATAAATCCAAATACAGAGTTTAAACGGAAGACATAATCCAAAATCCAAAGTTTAGCAATTTAAATGAAATGGGGAAAACTATTATCCATTCAGTCCACTAAGAGCTCATAAGCACTCTTCACTCAAAACCCAGCTTCCCTCTTATTACCTGCCGCGGAGAAAAGAAATGCGGCTGAGCTAAAAAGCCCAGTGAACAGATATAAACGAAATGGAATCAGAGATTTCATATATCATCAGAACTGAACGAAATAGATAGTCAAACAACACATATAGAAATACCCACCGAGCTCCAACAAATGTCTAAAGCATGACACATGCTTAGACCCTACAATCAAAAGCATATCA
>BQNB010071894.1:0-23163 GCA_026074375.1 Tanacetum coccineum
CAAAACCACCAATAACCGGTAGTGTGTATTTAGCTAAAGAGAGATGAGGTTGTGTGTGTTTTTAGAGAGAGAAAGGTGGGTTAAAATGAGGATCAGAAGAGAAGAGAAGACACTTATCAATTCAATAACCACATATATTGCCTAAAAACATCATTGTCACACCCTGACAATGGTGGAAACTCAAGAATGCAACATAATGATCAATCATAACACAAGATACAATATAGACTAAACTACAATGCATAAACTTCAAGTGTTACGAAGACCACCAACCTCGAACAAACCTCGAGTGATGTCCCAAATCACTATCCAAATCCATAATCTCTTACAAATCCAAATGGCCACACAGGGGTCCAAACCAAACTTAAGCCAAAATATCCAAATACTAAATCAAACAAACAAGCAAGCAAGACTTCACATGAAAAATCCACAAGGGAAACTTCTAAGTCTGCTATCACACACCATCAACTTACTCTTCTTTCACTTCACCTGAAAATGATACTCGAAAACGTCAACAATAATGTTGGTGAGCTCGTTGGTTTGACCTTAAACCCAAAAGCTGTGCCAATACTTCAAAACATGTGATAATAGTGCTATATGACAGTGAATATATGCAAATAACCAACTCATGACTTAGCATCCTCGCTAATCATAGTTCAACATCCAACAATAAATCCGGAGTCACAACTCCCAAATCACTAACGCACCTAAAGGGCCTACCAGCTGGAGCACTATATTAGGGCAAACCACACAGAACCTTGCATGCAAAACACAGTACATGCAAGTACCACATAAAACCTTGCCATGCCAAACACAATACATGCAAGTACCACACAAAATCTTGCCATGCCAAACACAGTACATGCAAGTAAAATCACAACCCTTGCCATGCCAAACACAGTACATGCAAGTAAAATCACATCACATATATACACATAGCAGTCATAAGCACATAACTTGTCCTAAAAACAAAACCACATTTCGCACAGTTCAATTCAAAACATTTCAAAACTCATTTGAGTATCATTTTCCCCCAACGGAAAAACAGTAAAAAGTGGTGCTACGAGAACTCACCTTAAGTAAGTCTTTAGCAACCAACTCTCAACTACTCAAGCAAATGCAACGACGCCCGCACACGACCTAGTCCAGTTAATGTCCCATTTAATCATTCATCTCCAAAACAATTTTCACGTTTGATGCATAGAGTTTTAGACGCGTTGTACAAGTACTCAAAACAACTTAGTGGTGTGATGGTTGACGGCATACTCCATAATCATATCAATCTGATAGCTCCATAACATATACTTATACTATTTAAAGGAAATAGATATAAGTAATATAAGTAAATATTTATAATAAATAATTATAAATATATTTTGATAAGTCCATTCGATAACCTTAGCTACCTTAAAATAATCATAATAAAGTTGAAAATGAAACATTTACTCCTAATAAACATCTTAGAAAAGTTTCGAGAAAAATTATATTTTTCGTCTTTTAGTGAATTTATTGAATAAATAAAATAATAAAATAATATTTTATTATTTAAAATCAAAAGTCGTGCTTTCAAGTAAAATTTTCTAAGTATAAACTTTTTATGAAATTTCGGCATGACTCATACGCTCATACAACGTTTTCCAAGGTTTCAAACCTTAATTCAAAACATTTTTCACAATTTCGACACTTTTCCGACAAAATTCAAAAATCTCAAACTTTAACGTCTACTAAAACGTTTTCCCCAAAATAACGATCAATATCACTTCTTAAATACATTTTGCTTTCAAAAAGTCCGTCAAAACTCTTAAAATGACCAAATATCGTTTATTGGGCTTTAAGGCCCAATAAAGGTCCATTATAGTAGTTATAAGTCCAAAATACGATCCAAGCCCAAGACCAAAGCCCAACAACTTAGAGTAATTCATCACAATACTCATAAAATCACCACCGTCAACACGGTACAATATCTGAATAAACTGACCAAAGTCAAATAGTCAAAGGACTATAAATGAAATATTCAGAACACAAAAAGGGCAAAGGTTACATTCTACCCCCTTAAAAGAATTTCGAACCTAAAATTTAATTACTATCAGCACTAAACATATGCGGGTACTTCAATTTCATCCGATCTTTACGTTCCCACGTGAATTCAGGACCACGTTTCGAATTCCATCATACCTTAACAATGGCAATTCTACTCCGTTTCAATTTCTTAAACTCTCTTTCTAAAATTTCCACAGGCTCTTCCACAAAATTTAACTTAGCATCAACTTGGATCTCATCCGAGGGTACTTGCAGTGTTGGATCAGCCAAACACTTCTTAAGGTTCGACACGTGGAACGTGTCATGAACACCATTCAACTCCTCAGGCAAATCTAACCGGTAGGCCACCGAGCCTACTTTCTCAATAATCTCAAAAGGTCCAACAAACCTAGGTGCTAACTTCCCTTTCTTCCCAAAGCGTACAACACCTTTCCAAGGCAACACTTTGAGCAATACATAGTCACCTACACTAAACTCTAGAGGCTTTATCCTCCTATCAGCATAACTTTTCTGACGATCACAGGCAGTATTAAGTCTATCCTTAATCTGCGAGATCTTCTTAGTGGTTTCTTATACCAACTCAGGTCCTATCAAATGACCCTCTCCAACTTCAACCTACATAATCGGGGAACGACACTTTCTACCATACAAAGCCTCAAACGACGCACATGTCACACTAGAATGATAACTATTATTATACGAAAACTCAACCAACCGAAGATGAACATCCCAACTTCCTTCAAAGTCTAGGACTCACGCTCTAAGCATGTCTTCTAAAGTTTGAATAGTAAGCTCACTCTAACCATCAGTCTGAGGGTGATAAGCCATACTCATGTCTAATCGGGTTCCTAATGCCTCTTGCATTAACTGCCAAAACCTTGTTGTGAAATGACTATCACGATCTGATATGATCGAGATTGGCACACCATGTCTATCAACTATCTCATTCAAATACAACCTAGCCAACCTATCCATCTTATAATCCTCATACATAGGTAGGAAATGATCAGACTTAATTAATCGGTCCATAATGACCCAGATTGTATCATGCCCACTACTAGTCCTAGGTAACTTAGTCACAAAATCCATAGCTATTCCTTCCCATTTCCACTCAGGAATCTCTGGTTGCTGAAGCAAGCCAGATGGCCTTTGATGCTTAGCCTTAACCTTCAAATAAGTAAAACACTTACTAACATACACAACTATATCCTTCTTCATTCTAGGCCACCAATACCTATCTCTAAGGTCATAATACATCTTATCAGCTACTGGATGTACAAAGTACTTCGACTTATGGGCTTCATCCATTATCAGGGCTCTCATATCACCCTTCAAAGGAACCCATATTCGATCCAGGTAATACAACGCTCCATCACTCCTAAGTTTAATTATCTCATCTAAACCTTTCTGCAATCCTGCAGACTCATCCACAACCTCCTTCTGAGCCGCCAGTATCCTATCCTTGATACTCGACTGAAGGGTCATTTTCATAGCACTAACTCTCTTAGGCTTTAATCTTTCCTTTCTACTTAGGGCATCAGCCACCACATTCGCTTTACCAGGATGATAATGGATTTTACAATCATAATCACTAAACAACTCTATCTAGCGACGCTGTTGCATATTCAACTCTTTCTGACTAAAGATATGCTGAAGATTCTTATGGTCTGTATAGATGACACTCTTTGTCCCATATAGATAATGTCTCTAAATCTTAAGTGTAAACACAACCGCACCCAATTCCAAATCATGGGTCGTATAATTATTCTCATGAATTTTTAATTGCCTAGATGCATAAGTTATCACCTTACCTCTTTGCATTAACACACAGCCTAGTCCTATCATGGAGGCGTCATAATATACTATAAAATCCTCTAGTCTATCGGGGAGAGCTAGAACAGGCGCATTACATAACTTATCCTTCAAAGTTTGAAATGCCAATTCCTGTTCCTCACCCTAATCAAAAGTCTTACTCTTCTGAGTCAAGATAGTAAGAGACTTAGTTATTTTAGAAAAGTTCTCAATGAACCTATGGTAATATCCAGCCAATCTTAAGAATGAACGTACCTTAGACGGAGTCCTAGGGGCTTTCCAATTCTTAACAGCTTCAATCTTACTAGGGTCTACATGAATTCCATTTCAATTTATCACATGCCCAAGAAACTGCACTTCTCTTAGCCAGAATTCACACTTAGAAAACTTAGCATACAGTTTCTCCTTTTTGAGCAATTCTAAGACTAACCTTAAGTGTTCTACATGCTCCTCTTGAGTCTTGGAGTAGATTAAGATGTCGTCTATAAATACTATCACAAACTTATCAAGATAAGGCCTACAAACTCTATTCATCAAATCCATAAATATCATTGGTGCATTAGTCAAACCAAAGGGCATTACTGTGAACTCAAAATGTCCATAACGAGTTCTAAATGTAGTCTTTGGAATGTCATCCTCATGCACTCTCAGCTGATGGTATCCAGACCAAAGATCTATCTGAGAGAAAAACTGCCACCCTTGCAGTTGGTCAAATAGATCATCAATTCTAGGAAGCGAATAACGATTCTTAACAGTCAACTTGTTCAACTATCTATAATCAATACACATCCTAAAAGAACCATCCTTCTTCTTCACAAACAGTACCGATGCTCCCCAAGGTGATGAGCTTGGTCGAATGAAACCTTTGTCTTGGAGTTCCTTGAGTTGTCTCGACAACTCCTCCAATTCAGAAGGTGCTAGACGATAGGGAGACTTTGCAACCGACGTTGCACCAGGGATTAACTCAATCCGAAACTCTATTTCCTGAACAGGCAATAATCTTGATAAATCATGTTGGATCGTTTACTGAATAGATCTTAACCTTTAGCTTGTAAAGGGTTTGTTACCTTAGATAATTCTAAAGCAACAATAATGAAACACTGATTTGAACACTATTGATTATGCGGAAACTAATCAATAATGCTAAGAAGAACTATATTAAGAATCACAAAAGAACTTTATATTATCACTTGAATCTGCCTAGGTTACAAATTACAAAACTATGATTGCTAATCGATCTCTATTGATCTGTGTAGAATTATATCTACTAACTATGGCTAAGGTTCCTTTTATAGACTAAGGAAACCCTAATGGGCTTTACAAAACTCGTATAAAGATCATGCATATCCTTTCCTAAGATATCTTATGCATATCTTATAAACGGTACTAACTATTTTATACTAACGGTACTAACTATCTGATCAGTACTAACATTTTGTATTGTCAGTACAAATTACAACTAGCGGTACTAACTAATATAACTAACGGTACTAAGTCAGGAATGCATAATTCCCAACAATCCTCCCCTAAACATGACTGTTAAACTTGTTTAACTTCATGTTTCTTTAGTGTGAAAATCTTGTAGACCAGGAGGATGTATCCAAACACTCTGTCAAATCTTGATCTAATCTTTGATAATTTTGACATCTTCAGCTATCCATTTTTATCAGCAACATATCTTCTCAGCAACACAGCAACATCCAACTAAGTTGGCTTTGTAGTTTTTGGCAAACTACCCGATTTAGTAAGAATTTCCCGTTCTTAGCTTTGCGTGAGCCGTATTTAGAAATCTATTCCGTCTTCGTGCCTTAAGTGGTTTAATAATCTTATAATATTCCCTGATTATGTAGAAGTTTACCTATTTTCATTTTTCGTTGTATTTCGCGTTTACGTAAATTCTAGCTTAAAACTCGCGTTTTACCTTAAACCTTACATTTTATTAATTTAACTTACACTATACTTTTATTAAATACTTATAACTAAAAATAAAAAAAATATTTTTTTTCACACACACCAAGGCCCTAGGCCGGTTATACATATCCACACACAAACCTTTTACAACTTTTTATAAACCATCATCATTTCCTCATTTTTCCATACATGCACATCTCTTCATTTTCACATAGTTTCAAAACTCTCTCTTCTTCCTTTTGGTCCTTTGTTGCTGCCGAAATTAGTACCACCACCACAATAATCTTACAAATTTATTCTCCTCATTTTTATCCTCTTATCACCATCCATAAGTTGCTTGCAAAGTTTGGTGGTTTTTCTTGAAGTTTTGAAGAAGTTATTAAGGTTATCTCTTAATCTTTAATTTTTCTTTTCATTTTAATCCATGAAAATGGAAGTTTGATTCTGGAAATACATATTTATATGATGATGAGTTGTGTTAAGAGCTTGGGATGGCATTGCATGTGATTGGTTAGAGTTAGGATTGATGTTTAGATAGGTTTTAAAGTGAAAAATAGGGACTGTTTTGGAACAGTAGAAAAAACGGATTATAGCAAAAATATTTTGGCTTGGAGCCTATGATTAAATTACATGACTGGAAAGATACATGTCTTAGCATCGTAGGATAGTTGGATGCTCAACCAACTCCTCCGGATGAGGGAGTTATGGTCAAAACAAGAAAATAGGTCAAATCTGGACATGTGATTAGGATCCTAGTTAAACTCCAAATTTTTGCCATAAAATGATAGGTTTTAAATATTGGGTCAGTGTTAGACATCTTAAGGAAGCCATATCCTTTGACCTCACCTTCATTGCTATCATGGTTTGGGATTTATGGCCATTTTAGTAAAGGGTAATTTTTTTTGAAACTTTTTGTTTTGGATAACCAGGAGTAAAATAGTCTTTTCACATAGCTACAAAACTATGTAGATTATGAGGCTGGCATTTTTGGAAACTAGACTCAAATAGATTTCCAGGAGTGAAAGCCTCACATATAGAACATTTGTGAGCTAGGAGAAATGAGTCCATGAAGTCGAGTTAAAATCAGAAACTAAGTTTTTACGTCTAGTAAAAAATGTAAAAACATATCGTACACCGTGATAAAATACAAATTAAAAGCCGAAACTTAGTAGATATTCATTTGCCTATAAGACCAGGTCATAAGTCAATTTGGGGTTAAAAAGGACTAGGAGAAGCTCTAGTGGAATGCCATGCTTATCTCGGAAACACTTCTCATGATCACATGTTTAAATTTTACGTATTGTTACTTTCTACGTACTAAGTCGCGTCACTCTTATAAGTTGTCGGTGATTGTTGGTGATCTCTCTCGATCTATATACTCAGCTTCTCAATCCTCATTGCTTATTTGACTTACAGTGAGTTCATAGCCTCGCTTTTCAAGTATTTTTCTTAAACCCCGCGAGGGAGATGCATGCTAGTTTTTATAAAACAAACACAAGTAGATTTCTTCTTGTATGCTTGTACCCATATGTGAATATATGTTGTTTCTTGAGTAGCTTTCGTCATAAGACACTAATCGTGAGTCGTCAACTACCTATGATGGGTAGCCGCTCATACAATTAATAGCGCTATGGGCTTGACAACCCGGTTCGGTTTTTGGGAAGTTTGAATCCGGAAAGTGAGCACTCCCAATGTACGGACATATTGTATGGAGATTTATGTAGGTATCTGATGAAATACCTAGCCTGAGGGCATTTTTGTATTATTATTATTTGTTTATGGAATTAGTCAATGGGATCGGTGTCGCGAGCTCAATGCAACTGTTGGTTACTAGCTTGTCTGATCAACAAGTCTATATGATGCTTATGAATATTATAATGCTTATGTTCAACCCTCTTTCTACTGTTTATTACTTATAAAACCTATGAATTCACTCAACCTCGTGTTGACTTTTTAGCATGTTTCATCTCAGGTAATTGAAGTTTGGAGACTTAGAGGCAATAAAGAGGAGGATTCACGCTAACATTTTGTGCATTACTTTAAAAATCCATTCCTTAACAAAAACTTAATTTAGTTTGTTAAAATCAATCTTGTTTTATGTATGGTAACGATCTCTTGGGACTACGCTTTTGAATTCTGATAATAATGGAATGGAATGGTTGTTTGTTTTTAAAACGTCTCATTGAGTCGTTCTTTATATCTTATGACTATTGTACTATTATTTAACACCCAAATTGTTGGTTCCGCTGCGTGTAAATTTGGGGGTGTTAAAGATTGGTATCAGAGCCACAGGTTATAGAGAACTAGGTTGTTTTCAAAACCTAAACTATAACTTTATTTTTTTTTTAAATAAAAATAAATAAATTAGCGCGCAAATTCCTCATGATGCCGGCCAAGTCGTTCTTGTAATTACTTTTCTAGCATTATATATTGCGGGTGTATTATCACTAAGTATTTATTAATAAATACTATGATATATATGTCGAGATATATATTTATTATTAAACTTTACATATTAAAGTTTTTATCATACTTTGAAAGTCTCATATCTAATGTATTACATACATTCATAATTGCATACATTCATATATATTTTGCATACATTCGTACTTTGCATAATTTTATTAAATATAGTGAGCTTATACGTATCCCTTGTATTCGCAGATTATCATGGCGAACCCACCTCCAAATGACGACGCGAATGCTCTCGTGCCCAACTTCAACAATGAGTTTATGCCAAATCTAGGCCATGCTCACTTTGCTAACAACAACAATAATAATGGATGGATAGAGTGGGATGTACCACTAGGAGAGATGAATGAGCCGATGGTAGACCCAGAGTTTGATGAGGAGGTTATGGATGATGATGTTAGTGATGTTGTGGATGCGCCTAACCCAAGCACCTACGACGTTGGAGGTCCATCTATGGCTATCATAGCTCAGCCTTAGGTGAGTGATGACTTATATAGAGAGATGGATAATCTGAGAGAGAGGCAAGGAGTGTTGACGAGGAAGATGGTAGAGGTAAGTGATATTCAGGCGACTAACAGCCTTGCCATTGGGGAGACTCACCCTAGAGTGACTGCTTTGGAGGAGCAGGTGCAGACCCTGCAGACAGCTCTACATGAATCCAGGTCGAAGAACCAGCAGTGGCAAACTACAGTGGCTGAGATGCACAGTTGCGAGGGTACCTTGATGCAGTACATGCTATGGATGGAGGAGCGCCTCACTATTTTGGAGAAGAAACTTCCAGGACCGCCTCCGGGGGCCCAATAGTCATTTTTCTTCCTTTCTTACCTTGTTGGTCTAGGATTTTTTATATAGTACACTAAACTGCTAGTGCCAGTTAGTGACCTTATGCTGCCAGGTGTATTTTGTTCCCTATGTAAACACCGCAGTCCTATTCGGATTATGTAGGATGACTCCTAATAGCTTAGTATTATTAGTAGTTCTTCTTATTGGATCATGTAGTCACTAAACCGGCCTGTCGGTTAGTTGACATAGTACTAGTTCTTGTAATGACCTAAGTCATGATTAGGTCACGTTTTGTAAAACACTACATCATTGTACTAATTTTGGGTGCATAATGAAGATAACTACTTTGATCTTTAATTACTGTGTTATGATTGCTTATATGATTATCCAATTGTTCGCTCCCTTGATTGTTGCTCATATGATAATTTTATTATTCCTGTAAGTTATAACTATACCAATGGTATGAGTACTTACACTTTTCTTTTCCTGTGTCGTGATAGAATCATGGCTCCTAAACAAATGTCGCAAGCTGCCATTGCCAAGCAAGTTTTTGACGAAGTGGCGAAAGCTCTTGCCGCTGATCGTGCCACCAAGAACATGACAGGTACTGGAGGACCTGGCAACGTGGAAGGTGCAAGCAATGCAGGAGGTCCCAAAAGAGCACAACAGGCTAGGGATTGTACTTTCTCAAGTTTCATGAAGTGTGGTCCTACTCAATTCCATAGTAAAGAAGGGGCTATCGAACTTTGCCATTGGTTTGAGAAGATGGAAAGTACTTTTAGGATCAGCAAATGTGCTGAAAGGAGCAAAGTCAAGTTTGTTGTTGCTACCCTTCAAGGTAGAGCTTTAACCTGGTGGAACACCCAAGTTGCCACCCTCGGTTTAGGAGAGGCAAACGGGAAATCATGGGATGATATGAAGAAGATGATGTTGGAAGAATTCTGTCCTGAAGAAGAAATATCAAGGATGGAAGATGAGTTGAGAAACTTGAGGTTAAGGGACCATGACATAGCTGCTTACACCAACTGATTTAACGAATTCGTTTTATTGTGTCCTGAGGTTGTTCCATCTATCAAAAAGAAGATTAGTCAATATATCAAGGGGTTGCCATCATACATCTAGGGTGAGACCTATTCTTCTAAGCCAACTACCCTAAATGAAGCTATAAGGATGGCGCATGGTCTTATGGAGCATAAAGTTCAGGGTTGGAAGGAAAAGAATGCTGATCAAAACAAGAGAAAATGGGAAGGTGGAAATCAAGGGAATAATCAAGGTAACCGTAATAACAACTAGGGAGGCAACCGTGATAACCGCCATCACAATCAAAACAATAACCGATGGAATGGGGGTGCTAGGGCCATGACTCAAGCTCAAGGTGAAAATGTGAACCAAGGAGGGCACGCCCTGAAGTGCAATAGGTGTAACATGTTCCATTTTGGAAATTGCCTGATGAAATGCAATAAATGTGGAAAAAGGGGACATATTGCTAGGGATTGTCGTGGTAAAGGAGTAGCTACTGGTGCTAATACTGAGCCGATTAGGGTTTATTTCAAGTGTGGGGACCCGAATCACCTTGCCAACAGTGAATTGTGTCCCGATAAGAGGAAGCAGGATGGAAGGAATGCAAATGGCGATGTTTATGCCGTAAAAGATGTTGATCAAGCTCAAGGCCCAAATGTGGTGACTGGTACGTTTCTCCTCAATAATCATACCGATGGAAGGATCGCTAGTACAAATACCGTATTAAAGGGGTGCACTTTAAATCTAGTCAACCATCTATTTAAAATCGATCTAATGCCTATAGAACTTGGTGCTTTTGATGTCATATTTAGCATGGATTGGTTAGCTGATAATGATGCCATCATCATCTGTGGTAAAAAGGAGGTGCACATTCCGATTAAGAATCGAACGTTAGTGGTTAAGGGTGATAGAAATTCTTCCTGATTAAAAGTGATATCCTGTATTAAGGCAAGAAAATACATCGAAAGAGGATGTCATTTATTCTTAGCTCACATTACCGAGTAGGAGAAATATGAGAAACGTCTCAAAGATGTGCCAGTAATTCGTGATTTTCCTGAAGTATTCCCTGATGACTTGCCAGGACTTCCCCCGTCTCGACAAGTTGAATTCAAAATTGATCTCGTGCCGGGTGCTGCTCATGTCGCCCATGCACCTTATCGTTTGGCTCCGTCAGAAATGAAGGAATTGTCTGAGCAATTGAAAGAATTGTTGGAAAAAGGATTTATTCGCCCGAGCTCGTCACCTTGGGGAGCTCCGGTATTGTTCGTAAAGAAAAAGGATGGGTCATTTCGTATGTGTATCGATTATCGTGAACTGAATAAGTTAACGGTCAAAAACCGCTATCCTCTCCCGAGAATTGATGATTTATTTGATCAACTTCAAGGTTCAAGCGTATATTCGAAACTTGATTTACGTTCGGGGTATCATCAACTTTACGTTTGAGAAGAGGATATTCCCATCACCGCTTTTCGAACAAGGTATGGTCATTATGAATTCCAAGTGATGCCGTTTGGTCTAACCAATGCACCAGCAGTGTTCATGGATTTGATGAATCGTGTCTGCAAGCCATATCTTGATAAATTTGTGATCGTATTCATCGATGACATTCTCATCTACTCCAAGACCAAGGGAGAACATAGTGAGCATCTAAAGATCATTTTGGACCTGCTCAAGAAAGAGAAATTGTACGCCAAATTCTCAAAATGTGATTTCTGGTTGGAGTCCGTTCAATTCCTTGGCCATGTTATTAATAGGGAAGGCGTCCATGTTGATCCCGCAAAAATTGAAGCTGTCAAAAATTGGCCTGTTCCGAAGTCGCCAACTGAAGTAAGACAATTTATGGGATTAGCCGGCTATTATAGAAGATTCATCGAGGGATTTTCTTTGATCGCCAAGCCGCTTACCAAACTTACTCAAAAGAATAAGAGATTCGAGTGGGGTGCGGATGAGGATGAAGCATTCCAAAAGCTTAAGCAAGATCTATGTACTGCTCCAATTTTAGCTTTGCCCGAGGGTCCTGATGATTTCGTGGTTTATTGCGATGCATCACTCAAGGGTTATGGTGCGGTACTTATGCAACGGGATAAAGTGATTGCCTATGCTTCCCGGCAATTGAAAACTCATGAAGAAAACTACACTACTCATGATCTTGAATTGGGTGCTGTGGTTTTTGCTCTTAGACTCTGGAGACATTACCTCTATGGTACAAAGTGTGTTGTGTACACCGATCATAAGAGCTTACAATACATTTTGGATCAAAAAGAGCTAAATATGAGGCAACGACGATGGATTAAGATATTAAGTGATTATGATTGCGAAATTTGTTACCATCCCGGCAAGGCCAATGTGGTAGCTGATGCTCTTAGCAGGAAAGTTCGAGAGAAGCCATTAAGGGTTCAATCTTTGGTGATGTCTACCTACACCGATCTGTCCGAAAGGATACTCAAGGCCCAATTAGAAGCCGTGAAACAAGAAAATGTCAAAGCAGAAAATCTGGGCTGACTGTTAAAGCCTATCTTCAAGATTCACTCCGACGGGATTCGGTATTTTGAAAATCGTGTGTGGTTGCCGTTGTTTGGCGGACTACAAGACTTGATTATGCACGAGTCTCATAAGTTGAAATATTCTATTCATTCAGGTTCTGACAAAATGTATCAAGACCTGAAGAAGTTATATTGGTGGCCGAATATGAAAGCCGACATTGCTACATATGTTAGTAAATGCCTTACGTGCGCCAAAGTCAAAGTCGAGCATCAGAGATCGTCAGGACTTCTGCAGCAACCTGAAATTCCTGAATGGAAGTGGGAACGTATTACTATGGATTTTGTTACGGGCCTTCCAAGAACGTCTAGTGGTTATGATTCTATTTGGGTAATTGTCGATCGGTTGACTAAATCGGCTCACTTTTTGCCAATGAAGAAGACTGATAGTATGGAAAAACTCACCCAGCTATATCTGAAGGAAGTTGTATGTAGACATGGTGTACCGTTGTCGATCATTTCAGACCGCGATAGTTGATTTGCGTCTGGGTTTTGGAGGTCACATCAAAACGCTTTAGGGACAAACTTACATATGAGTACAGCATACCACCCGGAAACGGATGTTCAAAGTAAGAGAACAATTCAGACCCTGGAAGATATGTTACGTGCCTGCGTAATTGATTTCGGTGGAAGTTGGGATCGACACTTGCCTCTGGTTGAGTTCTCTTATAATAACAGTTACCATGCTAGCATCAAGGCGCCACTGTTTGAAGCACTTTATGGGAGAAAGTGCAGATCGCCTATTTGTTGGAGCGAAGTTGGGGACATCCAACTAACTGGGCCCGAGTTAATCCGTGAGACCACGGAAAAGATCATTCAAATCAAGAACTGTTTACTCACTGCTAGAAGCCGACAAAAGAGTTATGCTGATGTAAGAAGAAAGCCGATGGAGTTTAATGTGGGTGATATGGTTATGCTCAAGGTTTCGCTTTGGAAGGGCGTAATTCGTTTTGGTAAACGGGGAAAGTTGAGTCCACGTTATGTGGGACCGTTCAAGATTATTGAAAGAATTGGTCCTGTGGCCTATCGATTAGAGTTACCAGAAAAACTTCATGGCATTCATAATACGTTTCATGTTTCTAATCTCAAGAAGTGCCTCGCGGACGAGAACTTGGTGATTCCACTTGAAGAAATCTAATTGGATGATAAATTGCACTTCATCGAAGAACCCGTAGAAATTATGGACCGTGAAGTAAAGCAGTTGAAGCAGAGCAGGATTCCTATTGTTAAGGTTCGTTGGAGTTCATGAAGAGGTCCAGAATTTACATAGGAAAGAGAAGACTTTTTCATGAAGAAGTATCCACATCTGTTTCCAAGCAAGAAGCGAGGGCGTGGCGATAATCGAGCACCGGGACGGCACTCCCTTAAGGAGGGGAGGATGTAACATTCCGTATCTAAGGTCACTATTTACTCCAAGCTTTAATTCTATTTTCATTTCTTAAGCGAGTTATTAATTTTACGTTTACCCGATTTAGTAAGATTTTCTCGTTTTTAGCTTTGCGTGAGCCGTGTTTAGAAATCTATTCCGTTTTCGTGTCTTAAGTGATTTAATATTCTCATAATATCCCTCGACGATTATAATTTTCATCCTTTACATTTTCCGTTGTGTTTCGCGTTTACGAAAATTCTTGCTTAAAACTCGCGTTTTTACCTTAAAACATTACCTTTCTTAATTAACTTTACACTACACCTTAAATAAAACTTATAAATTAAAAATCAAAAAAAATATATATATAATTTTTACATCACCCTAGGCCAATGCCCGGTTTGCCCATCTACACACTTCACACTTTCTCATTTTCTATAAACTAATCATCACACTTCATTTTCCCATACATGCAAAAAAAAAACCCTTCACTTCTCAAAATCTCAAAAGTTTCTCTCTTCCTTCTTCCTCCCCATTTTTTGCCAAAAATAGCCATCACCACCACCATCATACAACTTTGTTCATCTCCTTTTTATCCTCTTAACACTATCTTAAAGCCTCTTACAAAGTTTGGTAAAGATTCTTGAAGATTTGAAAGTGTTTAGGGCTTGTTTTCTTAGGTTTTTCTTGAGGGTTTTGAGTAGGGTTTGGATTAGAGAGTGTTATCATCATTAGAAGAAGATTAGAAGCTAGCTAATCTTGTGTTTCATTGGTTTGAATTCAGCCAACACAAGAAAGGGTGTTCTTGGTTGATTCACTAGTCTTAATCTTCATTTTTGTAATCCCTAATCTCTTTTTTTATTAGTCTTACCTTTTTAATTCTTGTTTTCTTCCTTTAAGGGTTCGATCTTTGGTGATGTCTACCTACACCGATCTGTCCAAAAGAATACTCAAGGCCTAATTAGAAGCCGTGAAAAAATAAAATGTCAAAGCGGAATATCTGGGCTGACTGTTAAAGCCTATCTTCGAGATTCACTCCGACGGGATTCGGTATTTTGAAAATCGTGTGTGGTTGCCATTGTTTGGCGGACTACGAGACTTGATTATGCATGAGTCTCATAAGTCGAAATATTCTATTCATTCGGGTTCCGACAAAATGTATCAAGACCTGAAGAAGTTATATTGGTTGCCGAATATGAAAGCCGACATTGCTACATATGTTAGTAAATGCCTTACGTGCGTCAAAGTCAAAGTCGAGCATCAGAGACCGTCAGGACTTCTGCAGCAACCTGAAATTCCTGAATGGAAGTGGGAACGTATTACTATGGATTTTGTTACAGGCCTTCCGAGAACGTCTAGTGGTTATGATTCTATTTGGGTAATTGTCGATCGGTTGACTAAATCGGCTCACTTTTTGCTGATGAATAAGACTGATAGTATGGAAAAACTCAACCAGCTGTATCTGAAGGAAGTTGTCTGTAGACATGGTGTACCGTTGTCGATCATTTCAGACCGCGATAGTCGATTTGCGTCTGGGTTTTGGAGGTTACTTCAAAACGCTTTAGGGACAAACTTACATATGAGTACAGCATACCACCCGAAAACGGATGGTCAAAGTGAGAGAACGATTCAGACTCTGGAAGATATGTTACGTGCCTGCGTAATTGATTTCGGTGGAAGTTGGGATCGACACTTGCCTCTGGTCGAGTTCTCTTATAATAACAGTTACCATGCTAGCATCAAGGCGGCACCATTTGAAGCACTTTATGGGAGAAAGTGCAGATCGCCTATTTGTTGGAGCGAAGTTGGGGACAGCCAACTAACTGGGCCCGAGTTAATCCGTGAGACCACGGAAAAGATCATTCAAATCAAGAACCGTTTACTCACTGCTAGAAGCCGACAAAAGAGTTATGCTGATGTAAGAAGAAAGCCGATGGAGTTTAATGTGGGTGATATGGTTATGCTCAAGGTTTCGCCTTGGAAGGGCGTAATTCGTTTTGGTAAACGGGGAAAGTTGAGTCCACGTTATGTGGGACCGTTCAAGATTATTGAAAGAATTGGTCCTGTGGCGTATCGATTAGAGTTACCGGAAAAACTTCGTGGTATTCATAATACGTTTCATGTTTCTAATCTCAAGAAGTGCCTCGCGGACGAGAACTTGGTGATTCCACTTGAAGAAATCCAACTGGATGATAAATTGCACTTCATCGAAGAGCCCGTGGAAATTATGGACCGTGAAGTAAAGCAGTTGAAGCAGAGCAGGATTCCTATTGTTAAGGTTCGTTGGAACTCACGGAGAGGTCCAGAATTTACATGGGAAAGAGAAGACTTTTTCATGAAGAAGTATCCGCATCTATTTCCGAGCAAGAAGCGAGGACGTGGCGATAATCGAGCGCCGGGGCGTCGCTCCCGTAAGGAGGGGAGGATGTAACATTCCGTATTTAAGGTCACTACTATTTAATATCTCATAATCAATTTATAAATTTTAAGCAAGTTACTTTTATTTACATCTACACATTTTATTGAAATCGTCGTTTTAATTAATTACGAGCTATGCTTAAAGCAATTATTCGTCTTGAACCGTACGTAAATTAAACTTTTCAGAAAAGTATTCCATTTAATGTAGAATTATTTTTATCATATTCGTTTTCACTTCGTGGTTTCGCCTTAACTCTCGTTTTATTTTACGTCGATACCCGTTAGCCTCAAAACTACCTACCTATCTTAAAATTTATACACTAAACACTAAGATTTATAAAAATTAAACTCAAAATTTCCACTAAACACCTCACTTGAGGCGTGGCACATCCTTAGGATTTGTCTAGGACACATGTCTTGGTCAAATGCATGTAAATGCATGACCAAGTTTTATAAAACCTTGTTCTCTTCACTTCACTCCCATTGTTTTACAAAAACTACACACACTCTTTGTTGCCCTTGTTTGTGCCGTACACCTTTAGCCCTCAAACACCAACTCCATCAAAAATTTACTCAATCAAAAATATTGTAGCTAGTTGAGATGAATACCTAGCTAGTCTACTTCATTTTTAAAGTGATCAAGAGGGGTTTTGTGCAAGATTTTATACACATTAGGGGCTGAGATAATTCAAGTACTCATAGGGTCATTGCATGGAGGAATAATGGTGATCTAGGGGTATTGGGTTAAGATTCAAGGCTTGGTGTAAAAGAGTCACACTTGTTTTGGGTGAAAATCATCACTTGCATCCTTTAGTGGGTATAAACCTTTACTTATTTTTATTATTCTTGTATTTTCTTGTATTTCATTTATAAATGTAATTGTAAATATGATGTATATGATGATCAAGAGTTATTGGGGTTTTGTGTGTAATAGATTAGGTTAAAAATGGTTAAACCTAGCTTAAAACATGGTGGAAATCATTAGAAAAATTATGGCAGAAGTAAACAGAAGGTTTGACATTTTTGAGTGTGATAAACTACTGATTTGTTTTTATCTAAGTATGTGGACAAATTTTTATGAGCTAGTAGCAAGTTTGAATCAACATTGAATGTAAAAATTGCATAGATATGACCCTTTTACCAACGTAGTCATTTTCTGACCTTGCTGACAGAATGCATAAAAGTCATGATTGCACTCTCCGAATTCAGTAAAAAACCTAAAACTATTGAGATGTAAAAAAGAAACAAAAAAAAAATAAAAAAACTTTTTTATGAGATACAACTACACAGACCAATTGGATAGTCAACCAATTCATTATAGGTTGAAAATGGCGTCAAAAATGGTAAAAGTAAGTTTTCAGCCAAAAATGCTAAATTGACTTTTGTACAAAGAATTGACTTTAAGTATAAGTCCACTCAAAATTAAGTATAGAAATAACTTATAATCTATAATATACACTTAAATATGAAACTAGAAATGTAAATATTACAAATACATTAATTATGGTTAAAGAGATATAACTATTTTTATAAACATAAACCTATATAAAACTTTTACGTCTATAACCATACTAAAAGTTTGTAAAGTGTTTTGCGACGAAAACCCGAGGTGGTAGGACCCACTTTTGGGAGTTTTTATATAATGAACCTACTGACCTTAAACTTATATCAACCTCGAAAACCCGGAAAATTTATACAAGTTACACACATAAACTTAAAATAAGCCATAAGACTTAAATGGGCCACTAGACCCAAATACACTAATTATATTTAAAAGACCCATTGGGCTTAGCATTGGGCCCAACCCACTTGGGCCTAATATTTGAACTAAGGCCTGGTCATGGACCATTAAAATTGACCAAATTACTTAATGGGCTTATAATTGGGCCTATTGGGCTTTTTGGACCAATTAGGTTAAAACTAGTAAAATCTAGTAATTAATAAAACTAGTAAAAATGACATACTTTTTACTTAGAAAACTTAAGTGTGAATTAACTTACCCAATTATAACTTGATCATCATACCTACATATTTATACTTGTCTATTTTGTCGTCATTATTAATTTTTACCGACATAGAAACCTAAAACCCATACATGTTGTATAGGTTCCACGTGACTTCGTGCCGACGACCAAGTTCGTTTATCGCCGATCTATCTTTCTTCCGGCATTATCAAGTGAGTTTATAGCCTCGCTTTTCAACTTTTAAACTGTATTTATAAAACCCCGCGAGGGAGATGCATGCTAGTTTTTTATAAAAACGAAACGCAAGTAGTTTTCCTCTTGTATATGCTTAGGACCCCGTTTTGTGGAATATGTTGTTGCTTGATTAGCCCTTTCGTCAAAGACACCAATCGTGAGCCTCAACTACCTATTGATGGGTATCCGCTCATACAAATAAATTAATAGCGCTAATGGGCTTGACAACCCGTTCGGTTTTTGGGAAGTTTTGTATCCGGGAAAGTGGAGCACTCCCAATGTACTGACATATGGTAGTGAGATTAAGTAGGAATCTGACGAAAATAACCTACTGGGGAATTCATTATAGTATTAATTGATTTATGGATTATCGTCAATGGGATCGGTGTCTCACGAGCTCATGCAACTGATTTAAAAGCTTGTCTGATCAACAAGTCTATATGAGGCATATGATTTATTTTTTATGCTTTTGTATCAACACTTTATCAATAATCAAAACCTATGAATAGCACTCAACCTCGTGTTGATTTTTTTAGCATGTTTTCATCACAGGTAATTGAAGATGAAGGCTTGGAGACAACTGGTTGGAGGAATTTGCGCTAAACTTTTGTCCACCGATTTAAAAACCCATCCCTCATAAAAACTTGTTTTAGTTTGGTTAAAATCAAACATAATTTATGTATGCGTAACGATTTCTTTTCTTTGGACATATATCCCTTTTGAACTCTGATAAATATGGAATGGAATGGTTGTTTGTTTGTTTTAAAACGTCTCATTGAGTCGTTCCTTATCTCTTATGACTATTGTACTATTATTTAACACCCAAATTGTTGGTTCCGCTGCGTGTAAATTTGGGGGTGTTAAACCACCAAACCTAGTTCTGATGGCTTCCTAGATTTCTTTAGCATCATCCATTCTATGAAATCTTCTCATATGTTCTTTAGGAATGGCCATCAACAAAATATTATTTGTCTTCCTCTCCTTTTCAACAGCTTGAATCTCTACAGCAGTAACTGGTGAAAGTACTCGAACAACACCATCCTTTCCAATTGAAATTCTCTTCTTGGAGTTACCATTCTGAATTACCTTCCATACCTCATTGTCAATGTACATTGCCCATATGTCATACTCCTCCTTCTTCAGAATTGGGAGTTTGATATTTGAGATAGCAGTAGTTTGGGGAATCATTGGTTGTGGTTGTTTAGGTGCAGCACCAGTGTCTGATGCATCTTCATGGTTTGATTCTTCACCATCACTGAGATGTTGTGAGAAATCATCATTTGCAGGGTTAGACATTTTGTAAAGGATTGTAGGAGAGTGTTTGTTTGTGATCTAGTGATTCTTCTTTCTTAGAGTCCCTCTAAAGGCTCTGATACCACTTGTAGGTCCTTGGTTTAGGATCTGACTAGCCTTTGTGAGACTATAGATAACTCGGATAAATCCAAATTAACTATATGAGAGACACTGACTTTGAATTATCAAGTGTTAATGCGGAATCTTAACACAAGAGTAAAGAAGAAACAATAATACTAAAATACTATTAAGCTCTATGCTTCTATTGATATTTCTCAAAACGTACTAAACATTGTGCCTTAGGGTTCCTCTTATACACCAAGGAAAACCCTAATTGGCTTTACAAACGTGTAAAAGGATAATACTCATCCTTTCCTAAGATATCTCTAAGATAACTATTACTATTCTGTTACATAAACAGACTTAACTATAAACAGAACTAACTATGACCAGTACTAACTTTACACCCATCAAGTCACTGATTTTCCCTGACTCTTTTAGTGGTTAGAATTAAATGGGTGGTTACAAACATTTAAGTGGCAGGTTTGACTACATTAAATGTTTTGTAATATCTTTTGCCTATTTAAATAGCAGATTTGATTGCATTAATGACCATATATTTAATTTGGTCATGTAACCACTAATTCCTAAATTATAGAGGATAATTATAGAAGAGATTAATTGGCCTTAATCTCTTATTAATTCCATGTATAGGTTTTGAGTAAATCCCCTATAAACAGGGATCACAATTGCATGGAAAAATACATAGAAAACAAAAACACATAGAAACACAAGGTTCTTGATATGTGCCTAGAGCAAGAACAAACACTTGGTTTTATCCCAAGGAGGCATTCGTGTAACCTAGGCATAGGGTCGAATAATCTTCTTTGGAAAGTGATTACACGACTTCAAATGATATCCGGTAACCATATTGGTAATTAGTTAGGCTATTGATTGTCTTCACCCTGGTCTAGGATCTACTACAACCAACAATCAAAGAATATTATTTTTGTGATAATCAATGGCTGTTACTGCAATGAAACACATGGCTTCAAACTTTGCCAAGCTTGACAAGTTTGAAGGGGTGGATTTTAGAAGATGGCACAAGAAGATGCACTTCTTGCTTTCCAGTATGAGTGTGGTGTATGTGCTGACTACTCCTATTCCTGATGATGGTGATGATGCTACCGTGGATCAACTCAGGAAGAGGGCCAAGTGGGATAATGATGACTATGTCTGCAGAGGTCTAATCTTCAAAGGTATGTTTAATCTTTTGTTTGATATTTACTAAAATATTTAATCTTGAAGAGAACTATGGAATTCCTTGGAGGCCAAATATATGGCTGAGGATGCATCAAGTAAGAAGTTCCTTGTTAGTAATTTCACCAATTACAAAATGACTGATTCAAGACCAGTTATGGAACAATACAACGAACTTTTTAGAATACTTGGTAGATTTACACAACATAAAATGAACATGGATGAGGCCATTCAGGTCTCTTGTATCATTGATAAACTCCCTCCTTCTTGGAAAGATTTCAAGCATACCTTGAAACATAAGAAGGAAGAGTTAACTTTGGTTGAGTTGGGCAGTCATCTATGCATTGAGGAGTCCCTCAAGGTGCAGGATAATGACAAGCCAAAAGGCAGCAATGTTGATGGTCCATAGTGATTAGACGTGGTTGTGTAGATCTTAGATTTAGTTCTGAAAAGATTGTTTTCTTGTTTAATATTTTGCATGTTCCTAATATTAAGAAAGATATGGTTTCTAATATTAAGAAAGGTATGGTTTCAAATGGTATTTTGAATCATTGTGTTTATAAACAAGTAACTGAAATCTGATAAATTTGTTTGGTCTAAACATGGTGCGTTTATTGGTTTTGGCTATTTGTGTAATCAAATGTTTAGGCTTAATATTGTTAATAATATTGGTAAATTAGCCTTTATGTCAACCTTTAAACTTAATGATTCAATCATATGGTATGTTAGATTGGACAATGTCCACTTTAATAATAATATGCAAAATATGTCTAAGGATGGGTTAATCCATGTTTTGACATGGACACTGAAAAATATAAGACTTGCATGCTAACCAAAAATACAAGAAATCATTTCAAAATGTAAAACTTGAAACTAATGATTTGGGAGCTGATCTATAGTTACCTATGTGATTTGAATGCTATTCTCTCATTAGGGAATAAGAAATACTTTGTGACATTTATTGATGATTCTTTTAGGTTTTGCAATGTTAGTTTATTACATACTAAGGATAAAGCATTAGATAAACTTAAAGTATTTAAAACTGAAGTTAAATTACACCAAAGGTCCTTGATCAAAAGATTCATAACTGATATGGGAGGTGAGTACATGGATACTTTATATTTTCAGTCTGTTGGTGTTATCCAAGAAATGACTGCCCTGTACTCTACAACAAAATGATATATCTGAAAGGAAAAATAGAGTACTAAAAGAAATGGTTAATTCCATGTTGTCCTACTCAAGACTGAGTCAAGGGTTCTGGGGTGAAGCCATGTTAACAGATTGCTATTTTTCAAATAAGGTTCCCAATAAAAGGAACATGATTACCCCTTTATGAACTCTGGACTAAAAGGAAACCAAACCTAAACTACCTTAGGGTTTGGGGTTGTAGGGTAGTTGTAAGACTCCTTGATCCAAAGCTAAAAACTTTGGGTAAAAGAGGCATTGAATGCATCTTTGTTGGATATGATGAGCATTCCAAGGCTTTTAGGTTTTATGTCATTGAACCTAATAATTTAGTTTCAATTAACTCAATAATTGAATTAAGGGGTGCTATTTTTGATAAGAATATATTCTTATCAGTACCTATACCAAGTCAGAAGTCCCTGGTAAAAGGAACTAAAGACTCTGGTGGTTTAGTGGTCTCTGAAAAGGGAATAGGACTCCAAAGGATTTTAGACCTGAATTTCAATTATACTTAATTAAAGGAACAAGGGATGAGGTCTCTGACCAACACTCCTATTACTTTAATGTTGAGGATGATCCCAAGACATTTGATGAAGCAATGAAGTCTCAGGATGTTGCTTTCTAGAAAGAAGCAATTAATGATGAGATGGACTCCATCATAGGCAACAACACTTGGGTGTTGGTTGATCTACCTCCAGGTTGCAAACCTCTTGGTTGCAAATGGATCTTCAAAAGAAAACTAAAGGTAGATGGAACTATTGAAAAGTTCAAGGCAAGGCTAGTCATTCAGGGCTTTAAACAAAAGTTAGGGATAGACTACTTTGATAATTATGCTCCAGTGGCACGTATCAGTACCATAAGACTG